>JALBYD010000001.1:0-143083 GCA_023212685.1 Pseudozyma pruni
ATATCTCCGCAACCAGCAAGTCAACTGGGTTAGGGATCAGCAACAAATATGTTCACTGGGACCTATAGAACAACTTTGCTTAAGACAGTGATGCATGTTGACGGCCATCCCTAGTGGGGAGACCCTTGTAACCCTAACCCTAAGGTAGCGCCCCTTTGCCACTATGCATGATCACCTCAAAAGTTGCTAGAAGTGATCCTGCATGCCTGGCAAGTAGGCAGACCGAGTCCTGTGAGCTCCTGATGCCACCAGCTCTAAAAGGCGTTAGCTCCAACAATTGGCAATTGACAGATCTAAGGTCTCCTTAGCAGCAAAGTGAGTTTTTGGCGCAGGGTCCATAACAGTGGACACCTTCTGAAGGCAGGCTTGCCTGTTCCCAGGTTGTCAATGATTGGCGCTGTCCCTAGAGCACAGGACTTCTGTACAATCAGCATCTTCTCTGCTAGCTTGGTCTGCAAAAGCCACAGAACAGGTTGCTCTTGTGACTGCCAGCATGCCATTCAGCATCTCTATGCTGCCACTCCAGCCATTGACGGTTCCAAGTGCTATTGAGCATGCAGACATAACATCCAGAAGTACATGCCAGTATCCAGGTCTGACGTTGCACTGCTGCAAGTCAAGATTGATGCGATTGAACCAACGCTTTGTTCCAGCAATTTGACCATCAAACTCAACTCCCTTCAGACACCACCAAGGTGATGAGCTGGTGAAGTGATGATCAAAGCAGGAATGTGCTTTGACCTTGTTGAAATGGATCTACCAAGACAGTGTGAGACATTGCGCCTGCACTTGGCACAATTTTCGGCGTGAACGGCGCGCTCGGACGATGTTGGTCCGACTTTTCCAAAGGATTCTGGCTCAGCATGGACCATCTCCGCACGACATCTTTCGTGGCGGCCGGCGGCGGCAATCCTTCCTTCTCTTTTCTTTCCCATCCTCTTCCAGGAACACGCGCACACCACTCTACGCGCAACGTATCGAGGCACGCTTTCGCTCTCGATCCAACGCTATTCTCGATCAAGCTGTCGGCCCAGGCCTTCTTCAAGCTCGTCTCTGCTGCCTCTGTCCGGCTCAGTCAGACCCCCGTCGCTCCACGTTCAGCAGCCGCAATGAGCACTTCATCCACCAACGCTGCAGCTGCCGCTGCTGGCACTAGCACCAAGGCCGATGATATCGCCGCCGCCCGCCGATTCCTCGAGTACG
Organism: Pseudozyma pruni; assembly: GCA_023212685.1. Classification (NCBI taxonomy): domain Eukaryota; kingdom Fungi; phylum Basidiomycota; class Ustilaginomycetes; order Ustilaginales; family Ustilaginaceae; genus Pseudozyma; species Pseudozyma pruni. Next base: position 1,204 of record JALBYD010000001.1, read on the forward strand.
TTGATGCCAGCCCTACGCCGTTCCACGCGGTAGCCACCACTTCGGCTATGCTCGATGCAGCCGGCTTCGAACGAGTCAAGGAGAACGAGCTTTGGGACAACAAGGTCAAGCGCGGCGGCAAGTACTACTTCACCCGCAATCAGTCCGCCATCGTTGCTTTCGCCGTCGGTGCCAAGTACGAGCCCGGCAACGGCGTGCATGTCGTCGGCGCGCACACCGACTCGCCTAACTTCCAGATCAAGCCCGTGTCTCGCAAGGCCAAGGAGGGCTATCTCCAGTGCGGCGTCGAGACGTACGGCGGTGGTATCTGGGCTTCGTGGTTCGACCGTGACCTCGGCGTCGCCGGCCGAGTCATCGTTTCCGACTCGAAGAGCCACGATGCGTTCACTGGCAAGCTCGTCCACATCAAGCGTCCTATTTTGCGTATTCCTACCCTGGCTATTCACCTCAACCGCACCGTCAACGAGGCTTTCAAGTTCAATGTCGAGGACAACACTGTTCCTATTCTTGGATTGGCGACCGAGCAGCTTAACAAGCGCGCTGACGAGGCTGCTGCAGCTGCCAAGGCAACCCCACAGGCGGTAGGCACACCGGTCATGGCCGAGAAGCACCACTCTGTGCTTCTCGACTTGCTCGCTTCCGAACTTGGCATCTCGGTAGAGCAGATCCAGGACTTTGAGCTAAGTCTGTACGACACGCAACCGGCATCGATCGGCGGTATCAACAACGAGTTCATCCATTCGCCACGACTCGACAACCAGATGTCGTGCTTCTGCGCTACCGAGGCTCTCATCGGCTCGCTCAGCTCGGCAGAGTCGCTGAATGCCTCTTCGTCCATCCGTGCCATTGCGCTGTTCGACAACGAAGAGGTCGGATCCGTCTCGACGCACGGTGCCGAGTCCAACATGCTGCCTAGCTTGATCCAGCGTCTGGTCGCGCTTCCCGTCTCATCTTCTCCCGCTGCTGCCTCGAAACCTGCCGCCTCCAACCTCTACGAGCAGGCCGTTGCCCGATCCTTCCTGCTCTCCTCGGATATGGCACACGGCTTCCACCCCAACTATCCATCCTTCTACGAAGAGAACCACCGACCCAAGATCAATGGCGGTCCCGTAGTCAAGACCAACGTCAAGCAGAGGTATGCTACCACGGGACCCACCGCCTTCCTCATCCGCCGCATCGCGCAGCGCGCACAGGTGCCCCTCCAGTCGTTTGTCGTCAAGAACGACATGCCTTGTGGCAGCACCATCGGTCCCATGCTCAGCAAGCTCGGTATCCGTACGCTCGACTTGGGCAACCCGCAGCTCTCGATGCATTCCATCCGTGAAACCTGCGGCACCAAGGACGTCGAGTACAAGATCGAGCTGTTCAAGCAGTTCTTCAACTCGTTTGAGGAGGTCGACGCTCAGCTTGTCATTGATTGAGCGGGACGTCCTAGGCACACGGATGCTCACACCAATATCAAAAAGTCACAAAGAACCGAACAGCGTGTGCTGTCTGATGTTCGATGCTCTGCGATACAGTGATGCGTCTAGAGAATCGAGTTGAGCATCGCCGCCTCCTCTGCATTCAAGTGAGGCGAGAGCAGAGACTCGAACGACGATCGCCCAGCTGTCTGTGCAAGGTGCTGCAGATACTGCGACAGCCAGCTCTTGAGGTCCATATTGTAGACTGGGTCCGATTTGAGGTCCTCATCTTCCAACCCAAAGTCGTCGTCATTCTGCAGCGCGTCCAGGCCTCCGGGTCCGAGCATGTCGGAGAGGAAGCTAAAGTCGTCTTTGCCGCCCGCCTGTGGCTCGTACTCGTCGTCCCACTCGCCATCCTCGTCGTCCGTCTCTGGCGTTCGTGCCCCGTCCCTGCCGCCGCCCGCACCACCATTCCCAGCCTGTGAAGCAGAGCTCCATTCCTTGAGGAGCACCTTGACGATCTTGGCAAACATGGGCACGCTGCTGTACTGGTGTGGCATCGTCTTTGCGCGTGAGCGTGTGCGGATGATGCCAGAGTTATCCGGAAGAATGTCGCCACGCACATTGGTGGTGGTAAGGAACGAACGGCGGCTGTCGAGCACCTTGGCCAGCGCCAGTGCACTGACGCGCTGAGCCCAGAAGCCTTGGAATGTCTCGACGTTGTCGACCCACTTCTTGCAGAGCACTTCGAGACCATCGCCGCTGTCCGCTGTGGAGCTGTCGGCGGAAGGCGGAACTTGGATCGATTCGAGCAGGTCCATGACTTGCTTGGCTTGCTCGTCGTTGTCGTGCATGAGATATGCGATGGGGACGATGAGCGACTGAGTGAAGGTTGCTGTCTGTGCGGTGGCGAGGCGCTGGACCATGGCGTTGAGCAGATCTGGCAGCACGTGTGCGATTCGGTCACCTGCTTTTCTCAAGAGCGCCACCACGAGGTCACCGACGGCGAGACCGCCGCTCTCGGAGTCGTTGGTGGGCACGAGCAGCTTTGCAATGATCTGCAGCATGAGGTCGATCGACGGTGTTTGATTTTGAGGGTCCTTCCACTCGACGAGCTCTTGTGTACACTTCTTGACAAGCACCGTGAGACATTCGATGCCGTTCTGCAGCACGTCGCGGTCTTGACTGGTCGAAAGTACTTTGAACAGATTCGGGCAAAGGATGTTGACGGTTCCGTGGAGCGCTGAAGCGTTGGCACCATCGAGTACGCTCTTGGCAAGCTCAACGGCTGTCTCTGCAACAGCAGAGGGCTCACCATCCGTCGAAGCGTCTGGCTTGTCTCGTAGGCTGGAACCGATGGCAGCTGCCAAGAACGGCAAGCTCTGCTGCACGATGACTTGTGGAACGCCTGGCTGTTTGGAGCCGGCCAGCGATTCGAGCAGATCCGAGACCACCGAAAGCAGGATGATGTCCCTTGCATTTGGTGCCCACACTTGAAGCGCCGCGCGGACGATCTCGCCGACGATCGCTGGCTCTACATGCGCCGTTGTCGTCGCGTCGCCGCTGTCTGTTTCCTCCACTACCACGGCCTGAACAGTCTCGATGATAAGGATCAACGTGTCTTCGGACGCTTGCGTAAGCAGTGGACCGAGCTCTTGCACGATGCGCGGTGCATACGGCCCCACAACGCTGGATGGGAGGTGTCGGTAGAAGTTTTTGACGGTGCGGACGGCCGAGATCTTGACAGGCAGCGACGCACTATCTGACTCGATGGTGTTGACGGCTGCATCGAGAAACTGAACGGCAAGCTCGGAAGGGAGCGACGTGGCGAATTGCGATGCGAAAACAAAGCCACGTCCCTGCAGGAACGGAGGAGCGTCGTTGCCGACATTGGGCAAGACGATGGAGGAGAAGATGGCTTCGAGGTCCAGAGCCTGTTTGGCTGCCGACTGCGTCTCGACAATCTCGCTGATGGCTTCTGCATTGTTGCCGATCGCGGTCAAGACACCTTCGTGCACCTTCCACCAATCGTCGTCACCGTTTGCCTTGTCATTGTTTGCCTGCTGAATGAGGTGGTGGAATTGCTGTCCAATGGATCGAAGGGAAGGCATGGGAAAGTCGTCGATCAGCATGCCAAGCAGATCGGCAGCAGCAATGCGCAAGCTGTAGGCCAGAGTCTCGTCGTCTTCGTCGGCGATGAATGCATTTGCGTCGTTGGCCCAGTTCTCTTCGTCGTCCACTGTCATGTCAATGTAAATCAGAAGCAGTCCGACCAGTCGCTGAAGAAGCTCGGTTTCGTTTCCCTGTCCGCCGGTGCCGCCGCTGACAAAGAGGTCTCGGCAGCGATCCCCTCTTGAGGCTTCGTTAATAAAGTCGAGGATAGAGCAGGCGAGTGATTGGATGTCGCAGGAGACGTCGTCATCGCCTTCTTCGGTAGTCGGAGCGTCGAGATCGGAAGAGTTGGACAGGTAGAGCTGTCTGAAAGCTGGCAGAAGCGAAACGAGGTTTGCTATGGACGAGTGCATAAAGGCTTGAATGTGTGACTTGAACTGGGCGCGGAACATGGCTGCGACCTTGAGCGTCTTGAAGATCTCGTTGCGCAGCGACAAGGTGGCCCAGCCGCGTTGAAGGTCTGCGCCCAGCTCTTGCGCGGCGTCACGAGCGAGTAGTGTCTGCATCATTGATAGCCATCGTGGCAGCATGGTCTGAGAAGCTTGCTTGACTACGTCCGGGTATGTCTCCTTGACCATGAAGAGAGTGGTGAGGCATTGGCGGAAGACGAGCAGGCATCTGGCGCGGATGTAGGCGCTGTGTCGGTCCTCTTGCGCTAGCACCTGCTCCAAAGCGGGCAGAATCTCTTTTGCGACTTGGATAAGCTGGATCTCGTCCATCTCGACTCGAACAAACTCGGAGAGGAGCGCCATGGCACCGTGGAGACCGTTTGGCTCTCCTTGCTGCAGGAGTTGTTGGATGTATGGAAGCAGGTCGGGATATTCGTCGGGATAGTCGGGACCTGCGATGGTAGAGATGGCGTAGGATGTTGCTAGACGGATCTTTCGAACAGGATCTGCGAGGCCGCTGAGCAATGCTTGGCGGATCTGTTGCTTGACGCCAACCTCGACGGCAGCTCCGAGGAAGCCGTCAAAGTATGGAGACCATCTCGCCGTGATGTACTTGCGGAGAGCGAGACCTGCTGACTGACGGATGTGAACAGGAGCGCCGGAGTCAAGGAGCACCTTGACAAAACCGAGACCGGCCTGACCTTGAGCATCGTGCCCGGGCGATCGAATGGACTCGAGTTGCGATTCGGCCTGTGTCCTGATTGCCGAGTCTGGGGAGAGGGTTGCCTCGAGGCAAGCCGCAAGGTGCTGCTCCATGCTTGCAAGTCAGCTTGCGCAAGAACAAGCGGCGTGACGTGAGATCGACAAAGTGATGAATAGGATGGTGATAGGGAAGAGGATAGGTGACTGCGCCTCTTTGCTCGAGTGTTGGTCTCGCCGAGCAGCGACTCGTAAAGCACCAAAAATAATCCAGCTGCAGCTCAGCACACAGACGCGTCGAAGAAATTTAAATAAGCGTCGCTTTTCTTCTTGCTCGTCAAATCTGTTTTCCGACATCCGACAAGAGCTTCAGCTTCGTATTTGACGTCGACGCAGCTTGACTCGAGCCTCGCCGACATGAAAACCGCAATTGATGCTGTGGCATGGTGCAGGTCGAAAGCCAAGGGCACATCATCGATGTATGCGTGTGTGGGATAAAGGAGTGCGTACATCCATTTACCGCAGCATACCAAAGAGTCAACAACCCATCAAGTCAAATTCCGTTTCATTCCCTGCGTCAGACGAGCTCGTTTGTAGATACACCACGGCGCAAAGAAGGTGTCGTTGGATGCTTGCAATCAGGCAGACTCCAAGCCAGAAAGCACATTGGCAGGAACTTGAACCACAGCGCCGTGTCGCATCCCGCCAGGCGACAGAGCTGGGTCGCAGGCAGCGTACGGGATCGTGTACGGGTCCTCGGTCTGGAAGCACGAGTAGCCAGGTCCGCCGTAGTTGTCCTCCCACAGGTAGAGCTTGGAAGGGTTGAGGATGTCCCGCTGGATCGCAGGTCCCTCCCAGACGACATCAGCCGGCTTGCCAATGCGCTCCCACGTGCCGAACAGTCCTTCGGATGTCTTGTCCATCACCACTCCCGTGCCACCGGTTACATCCGAGTACCATCGCAGCATGTTGCCGTTTCCTAGGTCCAGAACCTCTTGATCGATCACCTTGCCACCAAAGTTGGCGCTGGTCCAAATCTGGGGCGGGGTGAAGTTGACCAGGTCCGTGGTGTGCGAGTAGTAGACGAACGGCCCCTGCGGTGTTCCAGTGTGGTCGGTGTCGGAACTGTCGTAGGTCTGCGATGCCCAGAACACGGCGTAAGCGTTGGCCGCTGGGTCCCAGGTGGCAGAAGGCGCCCACACATAGCCGGCTGTGGAGTCCATGAGCTGCACCAGCCTCTCTGCCGACCAGTTGACGCCGTCGCTCGACTGCCACACATGAATGCTGAGCGAGCCGTGAGATTGAGCGTCGCCCCAGTTGGTCTTGGAGATGTCCAAGTCGGTGGCCAGGATGTAGTACTATCGCAAAAAAGGTCTTCTCGTCAGTCACAGATCTTCTCGCCAGTGTACATTGGACGGGTGGTGTCTACTTACGTTGCCGTCCACCTGATTGTGGAAGATGTACGGGTCTCGTGCACCGCCCGTGCCCAAGGTGGGGACCAGTTCGCCCTGAGAGCCCTGAACCGCAGTGAACGTCACCGGGTTGGCCGCGCTCGAGTAGTGCAAAAACACATGAGGAACGTCGCCTAGAAACGTAGCCGAAAGGAAACCCGCGGCGTCACTTTGCCTTACTGCGAGACCGTTCGAGTCAGCGACAGGCAGAGCGAGCGCATACGCGGTTCCGGCCACAGCGACCGCAGCCGTCGTGACAAATGAGATGGACGGTCGCATATCTTGGTAAGGGGTGGGGTGAGATGAGCTGGAACAGGAGGGATGTCAATGTCGAGGCAAGCGTGTGTGTGAGCGAAACCGGGGGTTGTGGGGTAAGATGCGGGGCGCTATTTATGCTTCTTCCTTCGCTTTGCAATGCACTCATGCGTACCATAAGAGCGTTCATTGACAGTTCGTTCAGAGACAACGCATCTTCCAACTGTTCGGTCCACTCATCCATTGATGTAGTGCATGACCTTGATCAAGATCACCAGCAAGGAGATCGGAAAACCTTCGGAGAAGTCGATGCCGGTTAGTTCTCCGCAGAGACAGCAACCTGTCATCGTATCCGCTCTTGCTAAGGGCTCAAGATCTGCGGAGCCTCCGGCAATCTCCCTCTCCACGAAGGCACTGAGCTTGCCGTACTGTAGGAAGCTGGGAGGAAGAGCTTGGCATCGGCAATCCCTCTTGAGGCAGCATGGATTTGCGGGGCGGCCCTCGGCTGTCAATTTAGCGCCATTCGGCTGCGTCTGCACTAGGCAGCGGAGTTCATCGACGCATATCCGAACTCGCAGGCGTCGACTTCTTTTCCGCAGAACCCGAAACTGTGGGGTTCACAGCCAGACCGACGTCGCCGGCAATCTCGAGCATGTCGTACGGCTCTTTCGTCATCCTGCACCGGCATCTGAGGGTCCCACTCGCTTGTCACTGTCCCCAGATCTCCTCCAATCCACCTTTCAGCGCACACTTTACAAAGTCGCGATAGTATCATTCAGGTCCTGCCTGGGAACACGGATCTTCGACTCAAAACTGCATCTATTGCCACTTGATCTGCCTGCTCGCACATCTCTTGTCTCTCACTCTCTTGCGGCCTGCCTCTGGCTGATCGTCATAGCTGCTTCTCGGATTGGCCACGATCCACGGTACAGTGCTCCATGCATCTCTCACTAGCCCCTGACCTCCCGGTGGTCATCTGACACAACACCAGCGAGATCTCCGTCCGGCTTTCTGGTTGTCTTGCGGAAGCAAGGGCTCCGATGTTTGACAGCTTCTTACTGCAACTCCTGCTCTGTTCGCGCAGACTCAGCAGAACGAGCGATGCGAATGCTTTGTTAGAAAGGGCGAAAGCGCAAGTCTCATACTCGGAAATGAACTCGCTGTTGTGGGGCTCATATCGCTGGAGCACTTGATGCGTACATGTTCGATCGAACCAAGAGGGTAGAATGAAGCGGAACGATGTCATGGATCGGCGGGACGGTCAATGCTCTGGCAGCGCGTGCGGCTGCAGCTCGGTAGACTCGTAGTACGACCAGCCGTGCGTGCCGAGTTTGTTCCACACCGTAAAATATGTCCATCGACTCCTCCCTGTACACCTTTTCCCTTCGTCATTGCCATGTGGTTCCATGCCATCTCGATGGGTGAGATGTGACTTTCTAAGCAGCGCGATGATCCAAGTGAGGTACGACAGAAAGAGTATCGTGAGACCGATAACCAGAGCCAGGAGATCGCCCCCGACTCGTGTCAGCGTTGCGGCTGGCGATGGTGCAGAGTACGCCAGAGGGAAGGCCGAAAGAAACTTGCTGCTCGAGCAAAGCTTTCGTTGCAACTCGTAGACCGAGTCGTTCCGTGAAGGCTCCCCAAGGCAGCTTCCACTGCGGACAAAGGTGCCGACGTTCATCAAGCCGTCCCCCGCGAGCCCGACCACGGTGACCTGGAAGATGAGCAAAACGACGAACAGCACCATATCCCACAGGTACAGGTACGTGTACGACGGCAAGATGAACCAAGCCAATCGCAACGACAGTCGACTGCCATCCGTTCGCGTCTTGAGTGGCACACAGGGATCGACGCGGACATGCTCGTAAGACGGCGCATTGTCGTCAGCAAGGCGAGCAGCAATACGTTCTGCGATGTCTGCAGTGCGATTCGAGCCACCCGAAATGGTTGAACCGGACGAGATCGAGGCCACATCAATAGCATCGTCCTGAGCTGGACCAGCCTCACCTTGAGAAAACCATGTCGCGAGGTGTGCAACACTGTCGTCCCGTTCTTGATAGGCAGGCGGGGCAACTTCGGTCGATGCGTGAGTGACATCGCCGCGTCGTCCTCGATCGAGCCTCGAAGCGCTTTTACGAGTAGGATCGATGGCCTTGGTTCCCGTCTTTGCGCCAGAAGCTTCGTCGTGAGATCGATGACGAGGGAGAGTGGACGATATCGGCTTGTCCTTCTTCCTGTCCGACTTCTTTCGCGTCTGAGCTGTGTCCTTGATAGGCTCCGTCCTGCGTGTTGCGGGATATGATGCCTCGGGCGGCCAGACTTTCTTTCTGGCTACGCTGAGATTGTAGCTGACTAACAGCGTCGTGATCGTGGCGAGCAGCACCGAAACAGCTGCGACGACAATGAAGGTGAGATAGAAGCTTTGCTTCAGCTTTGCGGTGGATACCACAATGGATGTGCTGCTCGGCGGTGGTGTTGCCCCTCTTGACACAATTGTCCCTGCAGCGAGGGCGGAGATGGACGAGCTGGGATACTCTAGCTTTCTGAGCGGGAGTGACGACGAGGATGGGATTGGCGTGATGGTGCTGGGAGTCGCGCCGCTGTCCTGACGTACTTGCAAGGGAGCAGATGAAGGAGTTGCTGTGACCAACTTGTCAGCAGCACGTCGGGCAGCCGCAGGTGACGAGGTTGTCGGAGTCGACGTGAATGCTGGAGCTGATGCTGCTCCTCCGGCGACGGCGATGGTCGTGGTTGTCGGTGGAACGAAGGTCGAGTAGCTGATGTAGTACGTCTTGACCTCGATATCAGGATATTTGAGGCTAGGATTCCTGTACGTCTTGATCGTGGCGGGAAAGGGAGTCGTCGAATAGACGCTGAACACCAGCTTCTCCCTAGCATCGCTAGCTATCGAGGTACAGTCATACGCCAGATATGATCCTCTGCTCCAGTAGTCAGGAGTACACGATGCCTGACCGCCGCTGCCAGGAACCGAGACAGTTGGCAGTGTGGTAGCTGCTGGGTCTGCGTTCCACGCAAAGACGACGTCAGGGAATGCCTGCACGCTGATGCTCTGATTGAACGAAGACTGGTCTTGTAGAGAAAAGTAGATGACTACCGCGGCAGACGCTAGCATGACTACGTACGACGCGTAGAAGGTGACCAAGTTGACCAGGTTCTCGCGGTAGTCGGTCGTCCGCATGAATAAGGGCGGTTGCAAACCGCGCGGAGGCGCATCGTAGTACGCCGGTTCGTCCTCTGGCCGGCGGTGCGCATTCTGAAAGAATCGCTTGACTGGAGTCGTCATTGCTCGAAGGTTGGGCCAAGCCAGGGGCTGGTAGAAGTGATCGGTCGGCAGAGAGACGTCGAGCTAGAGTGGTCGCTTGTCTTCTTCGGATGGCAGCAGCGTTCTGGTTGAGAGTCTTGTGATTCTGCGGGGGAAAGACTCGGCGCCTGCGCTTCGTTGCAATGCTTATATAGTGATGATCAGGCCGACGGATGGGAAAGCTCGCAATCCGTCATGACTGCTCTGTTCCTGGGAGCGTGAAACGAAAGGGACACGTGAACAAGGACTTGACGTGGTGAGCCGTGAAGTTGCCGCGGATCAGGCTGCACTCGCTTCGAGTCAGGCGTGTCCAACCGAGTCGAGGCTGGATGGAAGCGAAGTAGCATCCATGATCACTAAGAGAGAGAGAGAGGAGCGGAAGCTGGGGAGCATCAGCGTGCAGAGCCGAGATCGCTCACGGACCGAAGCATCACAGCTTGAAGACCAGGCAGAGCGGTCCAAGACGGAGAGCGTGCATCGGCGTGAGAGCAGCAGACCCTAGCACATTCACGTGGGCCTGCGGAGTGGACAATCCCGCGGAATCACTGCCGTTGATCTCTGTACGAGGGGCCGATGCGCAAACAGGATACACAGGGGATCAGCCGACTGCTCTTTCGGGTCATGGTCGTGCTCGAGACTGCTTTCATTGCGATGCACGACGGTCCTTTAAGTTGGACAACCGCACCGTAAGCGAGGCGAGTCACCAGGGTCAAGCGGGATTGCATAGAAGCCGCAATTGCTTTGGCGTCGATTGAGTGCCGATGTGTCTGAGCTGCTGCTTCTCGAACGATTTGCCGTCCCCACGCCCAACTCGACACCTGCGGCTTCTGCCGGCGCTTTTTGCACCTGTTGGTTTCGCCCACGCCGATGCACCAGGCTGTTGACGTGTCGTCAGTCTAAAAAAGCGTTTCACAATGGCTGCCCGAAAGTCATTCTCTCACGCCTATACGAATCAACGACACAGCTCATCAGTCGATGCACCGTCGCTGTGTTGGCCCAACACTCGCATGCATCGCGGGCAAGCACGCTCAGTTGACGTCGCGATGGTCTGTTGCAAGAAGTGCGACGTGAAGTCCTGGTATATGGAGACAATGGAGCGAGGGGGATGAGAGCACAAATGATCTACATCAGAGCTGCGCCTGTCGCTGCTTGACGCTCGACTCTTCCACCACAGACGGAGCATACATGGTCGTGTACTTGCGCACTTTGTCGCCCACACTCTGCTCTCGACGATCCTTGCCCTCACGGCGGAATTGCGAGAGCCGGTCGATGTAGACGGCGAGGTTTTTCGTTCGCGAGGGCCAAAAGTTGGGGTTGAGCGCCATGATGGGAATCGGCTTCTGATGCGACGACTTCTTTCGCAGGATCATGCCCATCTCCTCCATGCGTGTGAAGGCTTGCGACAGGGTGGCGGCGTTGATCGACTCGAGATACGAGAGCTCGCCCTGCGCGTAGAGAGTCTTGCCGAGCAGCTGAGTGTGCTTCTCAAAGTCCTTGGCTGCAAACCAGGGCAGCTTGTCCGCTGGATAGCCCTTTGTCTCAGCGTCGTTGGGGATGAGCGACAGCAGTGAGACGGCCGCGAGCCAATAGCCTTCGATGAAGGGCCAAATGAGAAAGAGGAACGAATCGTAGTTCTCTCGTCCCCTTTCGCGCTCCTTGGTGCTGAGCTCGATCGAGCCGCCTTCCTCTGCTTTGATGTCGGCGTGCTTTTCGAGGATGCCATCGGCCACCATGCCGTCGATGGTGCGGTCGACGTTGATCTCGAGCGAGTCAACGCCAAAGACAAACTCATTGCGCAGCACGGAAGAGATGAAAAGACACTCGTCTAGCAGCTCTTTGCGCGTCATCCTCTGCATTGGGGCGGTGCCACCCTGCTTGACTTTGGTATAGAGCGCAGCCGCCGCCAACGACTCGGAGACAAAGATGTGGATCACCTGATTGCGGTAGAAGCTGAGCTCGAAGCGCTTCTCCGGAACGAAGGTGGGTTCCATCACGTCCTTCTCCTCGGTGATGAGGCCCTTCATGACGGTATTGAGAGCGCGGTCCACCACCTCGCCCGTCTTCATGGTGCCAAAGTCGGCGACAGTAAAGCCTTTCTTGATGATGGCCGAGCGCAACCAGTCGACCCTGCGAATCAACTCGCTTCGCGACACACCGCGACCTCGCAAGGTGAGCACGACGCAGCCGATCAGCGCAGCTGGCATGACGACCGAGACCTTGTTGATGTCGGCTAGAACTCGGTAGCCGAGCGCCTTGAGGAGGAGCACTTTGTGCACATCGTTGTTGACAGGATCCAGCTCCACCTTCTCGTCCTTGTAGCCCGGTGCTGCTCTTCGATCTTTCTGTTCCTTGATGAATCCCTGGAGCGACCAGGGTGTGTCGAAGCGAATGTCGATGCGACCCATCTTGAGCTGAAGTAGGGAGGAGCTGTCGGAAAGCAGGCCGAGAAGCGACTCAGCCTCCTTTGGCTTGCCTAGCAGCTCGGATACGTAGGTTCCTGACTCGATGACCGAATCGTACTGCAAGCTTACGGGGCAGATCCAGACGTCGTCCGTGCGTCCATTCAGCAGACCCTCGACGACGTACTTGAGGATACCGAGTTTGGGCGGGAGCAGCTTCCCTGTGCGCGATCGGGTGCCTTCGATGAAACACTCTAGGTTCTTGCCGCTAGCGAGCAGCGTTTCAACGTATTCCTTGATGACGGCCGGGTACAGTTGATCGCCTGAGAAGGTACGACGGATGAAGAAAGCGCCACCTTTACGCAGCACATCGCCGAGTACCGGCAGATCGAGGTTCTCTCCAGCAATAATGTGCGGCAGGCCAATGCCGAGTCGGAACATGAGCCAAGAGACGGTGAGATAGTCGATATGGGATTTGTGGCAAGGCAGGAACAGGATGCTCTGTTTGCGCTCGGCAGCGTAAGCAGCAACTCTTCGCAGCTCGAGGACCTGTGGCACGCTGATGTGGATTCCCTGATGGTACATCCTGGCGAGGATATTGTTGACGGTGGCTGCAAAGAACTTGATGAAGGACAGCGAGTCAACCCGCGCGACACTGACCTCGAGGATGGCGAGCGCTTCATCTCTGAGCTGCTCTTCGATCTGACGCTTCTTGCGTTCTTTGAAGATGGCGAGGTTCTTTTGCGTCTTGTTGGGGCCTGTTGGCGATAGCGGCGCTTGCTCTGGCAAGAGATGCTCCACACGACTTGAAGCGAGCGCCCTGATGCGTTCCTGCACCTGATCGCTGTTGAGTACGGCGCGTATGCTCTCCTCTGCACATCCTTTGTACAAGATGGGAGCGCCAATGTAGTTGGAATACCCACGCCAGCCTGTGCCTTGACCGTAGGCGACGAACTGTTGCAAGAATTCGAAGGGCGATTCACGAAAGTGCGCTTTGTAGGCAGCGACGACATTGAGATCGCCGAGCTTGTGCTCTTCTGAAGTGAGAATGCCGGTCTTGTCCGCTAGATTGCGGTCTTTGCGCCGAGATGAGCCGAGGTCGCCGAGCTGCTTGTTGAGGACATTGCTCTCATGCTGAACGGAGGGGAGCTTGTTTTCGGATGGGGGGCCTGATAGCGAGCCTGTAGAGTCACCGTCACTGTTCTGGCCTCTACTGCTGCTGCCGCTGCCACTGGCGCTAGCGCTCGCAGACGTTACCGTGGAGTCGCTGCTAGCGCTTCGTCTTGACTGTGAGCCCATGTCTAGTCTATACGTTCGTGCGATTCTATGTATCAAGGGCGGTCACCTGTGATGAAGCCTTCTACGTTGTCGCCCGAGCCCTGATCTGCGTGTTCGTTCGGGATCTCGTGTCTGCTGGCGAGGGAAGGAAAGGTGGCTGTGGAGGAGGTAGGGTCGGTCGAGAAGCAAGTCATGACGCCGCTCTCCACACTCACAACTCTTCTGAGCTCCAACCTGATTTCGAGCTTTCCAAGAGCGGGGAAAGGACGGATGAATTTTTCCAGGTTGTTAGCATGTCGGGATTCACAACGCACGGGAAAAATCAAGCCGCACGGCCCACAGCTCCACATCTCTCGAAGTGTTGCTGCGCATTCTTCGCAACCACGTCCATCCTCCCGCCGTCATTCAACAAAAGAACTTCATCATCGCCAACATCGTAGCCAGCTCGGACCGAAGCAGACACAAGAGCACGCTTCTCTGGGAGCAACCGCAAAGCTTGCAGGTGCAGGTCGCATCAAACCAAAGCCAGCCATCATGTCGGACGAAGAATTCATCATGGACGATGCCGCGGACGAGGATTACGATTTCGAGTACGAAGAGGACGACGACCTCGATGACGCCGATGCCGACATCGAGAATCGCTACTACAACGCCAAAAACATGAAAGAGTCCGATCCAGACGGCGCGATACGCGAGCTCAAAGCGGTGGTCAACGATGAAAAGGAGAAGGGCGATTGGGGCTTCAAGGCGCTCAAGCAGCAGACCAAGATCAACTTCCATCGAGGTCGTCATGCCGAGGCCCTCGATTCGTACACGCACCTCCTCTCCTACACCAAGAGCGCTGTCACACGCAACTACTCGGAGAAGTCGATCAACAACATCCTCGACTACGTCTCCAATGCCACCGATGTTGGCCTCTCTACCATGCAGTCCTTCTACGACGTGACAAAGTCGGCGCTCGAGGACGCAAAGAACGAGCGACTTTCCGTCAAGACGGACCTCAAGCTAGCACGCATCTGGCTAGCACGCAAGGAGTGGAGCCGTCTCGCCAAGTCGCTGAAAGAGCTCCGCGCCTACTGCACCAGTCAAGATGGCACCGACGATCAGTCCAAGGGCACCATCCTGCTCGAGATCTTTGCCCTCGAGATCCAAATGTACGGAGAGGTCGGCAACTTTAAAAAGCTCAAGGAGGTCTACAACTCGACATTGCAGGTCAAGAGCGCCATCCCGCACCCTCGCATCATGGGCGTCATCCGCGAGTGCGGTGGCAAGATGCACATGTCCGAAAAGAACTGGGCTGCTGCACAAGTCGACTTCTTTCAAGCTTTTCTCAACTACGATGAAGCCGGCAGCACGCAGCGCATTCAGGTGCTCAAGTATCTCGTCCTTGCCCACATGCTCATGGGAAGCGACATCAATCCTTTCGACTCGCAGGAGACCAAGCCGTACAAAAACGACCCCGAAATCGTTGCCATGACTAATCTTGTCGCCGCCTACCAGCGTAGAGAAGTGCACGAAGCTGAAAAGATTCTGCGAGAGAACAAGCGTACCATCCTCGAGGACAGCTTCATCAAGGCATACATTGACGACGTCCTCCGCGGTCTGCGTACCCAATACCTCATTGACACCATCAAGCCCTACTCGCGCATGCAGCTCCGGTTTCTGGCTGAGCAGCTCAACATCGGCGTCGACCAGGTCGAGGATCTTCTCACGTCGCTCATCCTCGATGAAAGCATCAAGGCGCGTATCGATCAGGTAGGCCAGTTTGTCGAGCTCGATCGCAGTGCGAACAGCTCCGGCAAACCACGCTACCAGGCCCTGGGAAAGTGGAACACCGAATTGGATCGCATCGACTCGTCAGTTCACACCAAGCATGCATCCGGCGCTGCCAGCGGGTCTGGCAGCGGTGTCGGCGGATCATATCTGCGCATGGGCATGGGGCTGGGGGGGCTGCCTGCGGGGCTGGGGCCCGCAATGCGATGAGATCTTTTGTTTCGCATCTCGTCTCCGTATCTTTGCAATCCTGTACTTCTAGCATCATTCATCGCAAATCCAGCACTATCACCTCCTACCTTCAGGCCAGATCAGATCGACCACAATCGCTTGCCATTTCGATCGAAGAACAATACGGAACTTAGAAGACAGCCAAGATCAGAAACGAACAAGAAGACCAACTAGGCCGATACCTTGGCAGCGGCCACCTTGGCGGGCATGGAGCCAAACTTGGGCAAGGTGCAGCCCTCCGCAGAGGACAGCAGCTTGTGCGCCTCATCGACCTGATAGACGGCGATCTCCCTCTGCTTGGCATCGGGATCGACGTCGTCGTCAGCGCTGATGTCCCAGCTGAGGAAGCCATTTGTCATGTTGGGCTGGAAGGAAGCATCAATGATTCTGAGTCGCTTGCAGTAGTTGGTGACCTTGGTCCAGTCGCGCGGGACTGCGTCGAGAGGAGTTCGAAGCATCGTCAGCGTTCGTCAAGGATCATCGCCCTCTCTCGAAGATAAGTACGTACCATTGGCGCAGTCGCCAGACATGTAAGCGAAGGATCGCTCAAAGATGCGAGCATTGATGGGAGCCTGCATGCTCTTCTTGAAGCGCTTGAAGTCCTCCCACACCTGCTGAGGCTGACGGAAGAGATCGTCAGCAGCGCGCTTGACAGCGCGCATGAAGGCTCGAATCTTGTCCGGGTGCTGGGCGATAAAGTTGTCGTTGGCGATGTACAAGATCGAACAGAAGCAGCAGCAGCCGAGCTCGGCCAGCTCATCGATCCTGAGCATCTTGACGTTGGTCTTGGGCCGACCCTGCTGCTCGCACCAGTGCTCGAGTTCGACCTGTGGGCAGTCATTCGATATCGAGTCAGCTGCTGATCCTCACCTGGGCTCGCTGGCCAGGCTTGACTCACCATCTGAACGTTCTCGAGGCCAATGGCGGCGTCGACACGACCGTCGATGATTGCCTCAGTGGCGTTCATGCCGACACGCACGGCCGTGTAGTCGTCCGGCTTCATGCCAAAGTGGCTCGTCAGTCTGCAAACAGAGGAAGCGGTGTCAAGACGTCTGTGCGTATGATCGTGAACTCCAATCAACGGCATCGAAGCACCCACTCATCGATCTGGATCTTGCCGAAATCGCCGACATAGCCGATGCGCATGCCTCGCAGGCTCTGAAAGTCAGGAGTGATGCCGCTGCCGTCAATGTAGATGATGCCGGTGGCGGGCTCATCCATGAGTGTACCGACCGAGGTGACGGGATAGCCACACATGCCCTTGGCGGCTAGGGTATGAATCATGGCTTTGAGGCCCATGTCAGCCTTGCCCCTGCCAATGACCTCGGTCTGCAGGGCAAAAAACGATGGTGAGCATGGACAACGCGACAAGTCAGAAGCATGCAGCAGCTGCATATTGAATACGTTGCTCAGTCAATACTCACGACATCGCTAGGATCATTGGGCTCGAGAATCGCAACCTTGATGCCTGCGTCAGCAAAGTAGCCCTGCAAATGCGCGGAAGTGAGGATGAAATTCAGGTGGTGAGCAAGCAAGTCGTCACGTGTCCTCGCTGAGAAGTCCGGATTCGTTCCGCCTTCTCACCTGAGACTGGGCACGGAAGATGGGAAGATGGTAGGGCACTGCCTGCCAGTTGGTTAAGAAGGTGATCGTCTCGCTCGTCATGGCTGGTGATTAGCATATAGCTGCTATTGTCCTGGTTGGATGGATGGACTCGCAGCAGGGAGAGGGCTTGGTCTTATACTTTACGCAGCGCTGATTTGGAAGGCCAACCAAGGATTCGCACGGACCAGACCGGCTCTTCGCTACTGCTAGGCAGTGCAGGGCACTCGGGTCACCCGACAATGACTGTGCACTCCCGCAGCTGTGCAATCACCTGATTGGAGCTCTCCAAGCGTGATTCGAGGTTGAAGGTCAGAACAGCTGCTGCAGAGCTTACAAAATTAAGCTCTATGTGGCGTGGGTGAGAGTGAGAGCTGAGCAGAGATGAAGCTCGACTTCGATCAAGCCCAGACGATTCACGAAGCTTGGAGGCGTCCTGCGCTCTGGCCAGCTCCTCGGTTGACTAGCACCTGTACCGATGCCTTCATCTCGCGTTGTCGATCGAAAAGTTGAGCTCTCCGCTTCGACGTCGACTAGCTTCATGAAGCAGAAGCCCGACGGCAGCTTGCGCGAAAGTTGGTTTCGAGCTGGCTAGCTACGGCGACAAGGCCTTGGTGCATCAACGCTGCCCACTGTGAGAAAGAAGTCTGTCTCTCGCGCCATCGTATAGCATCTAGGATTTAGAGGGCAAGAGGGCGTCACGGACTAGACTCGATTTCTGGGCGTGGAGATGTAAGATCGGCCCGTCCGGCTCGACTCACCAAATCGCTGCTGCTCACCCTTTGAGTTGACCCCGACACTGTTGACATGCTTAGCCGCCGCCCGCCATCGAGTCTCTCGGTGTGGCTTTGGCGCGTCGTGTGGTCACTGACTCGCAGCCATCTTCGACGCCGACACTTTGGCTGACAATACGACAGCAAGTATGACCGTGGCTGGATGCTGGCCTTGTCCATGTCTGACGCCAAGGCGGCCCTCTGTGAGAAGGTATTCATGCTTCAGCGTCATCGATCATGTGTTGACCCATCGAACGCTCGGGCTTCAGAACACGGCGCCACTTTAGACTGACAGACGCTACGGGGTTCGAGCTCTAATGTCCTGACGTTCCTGATCTAAGATCACCTGCTTACAGGGTCGAAACAGGGTCGAGAGTGGGCTAGGGTGCGCATCGTTGGCGGCGTTGGAGCAATGCGGAGGGATGACGGTGCAGGAAAGCGGCGCTCTGATCGGTTGTCTCGCTGGCAGTGGTCCTCGCCATCATCACCAGAAGAGGATCAAGGGCCAGTCTCCCAAGTCGTGACGAGTTGAGATGCGAACCGCCCCGTAGTGCTTGAAGCGAAAGCGAAGGGTGACTGGCTCGGATGAAGCGCACGCTGCTTGACGTCATCACAATGCGGGCAATTTCTCTCCTGCGCGCTCTAAAATCTGCGCCCGCTAGAAAAAATTGTCCGAAAGGCCGCATCGAGGCCGGTCAACGGTGGGACTCGACCATTACATCTTGGAGCTGCTCTCAATGCTAGGCTTGACCTGGACTGAAGCGACCAGAAAGCGTGTGATCATAGCGAACAATGCTACAGGCGTGACGGATGTGATTGGCATCAGTGAGTCTGATGTGAATTGCTGACGGGGACCAGCTTCGGGATGTGATCCGACGTTGCGGAAAGGAGGGAAAGCTCGGCTAGTCAAACAGAGACAAAGCCTTCACAAGAGGAAGGTTCGAACGGCGATTCTCGCGGCCGCGGCCAGAAGATCCCGTTGGAAAGCGGCGGCGGCTTAGGCGGCTCGAGTCGATCCACTTTTGACCGGTGACGCTTCAGTTGAGCTCATTACAGGCGGAGTCTTCCCGACAATGACGCCTCGGCGCAAGCACGCAGACACACGCATCTTTTGTTCACACACACGGCTGGGGTCCCGCTCTGGGGAAAGTTCCCACGCCTTGTGAGCTAAACTTAGCAAGCCAGCCTCTTCGTCGGCGCAGGCGACAAGTCCTTTATAACGGCAATCGTCCCCTCCTCATACCCCACTTCTTGCCCTCATCCCTCCTCGTTCTCTCACCCGTCGCTTCGTCTGATACACAATGGAAGAGAAACGAGCTCCCAGCGGCTCTCCGCCGCAGTCGTCCACGCCAGGAGGCACCCAGGTCAACACACAGACTCAGCCCTCCGAGTCGGGTCACCCTCGCGCTCACTTTGACGCCGAGAAGCTCGACAAGACGCTCACCAAGATGCGCTCGGATGGCAAGATCGAGATCACCGAAGACGAATGCTACGACGAGCTCGGATACAGCTTCCCCACCTGGAAGAAGTGGACCATCCTCACCATCATCTTCTGGATCCAGGTGTCGATGAACTTCAACACCTCGCTCTACTCCAATGGTCTGCAGGGTATCTCGGACGAGTTCGGCGTCAGCTTGCAGGCAGCACGATGCGGTGCCATGATCTTCCTCGTCGCCTATGCATTCGGGTGCGAGCTCTGGGCGCCATGGTCCGAAGAGGTGGGGCGCAAGCCAATTCTGCAGCTCAGTCTGTTCTTGGTCAACATCTGGCAACTCCCTGTCGCGCTGGCGCCCAACTTTGCCTCGATCATGGTCGGACGATTCCTCGGCGGTCTCTCCTCGGCAGGTGGTTCCGTCACTCTCGGAATGATTGCCGATATGTGGGATGCTGATACCCAGCAGTACGCTGTGGCCTACGTCGTGTTCTCCTCGGTCGGCGGTTCCGTGCTGGGTCCCGTGGTGGGTGGCTTTGTCGAAGCCAACTTGAGCTGGCGCTGGACCATCTGGATTCAGCTCATTTTTGGAGGTGCTGTTCAACTTGCTCACCTGTTCTTGGTCCCCGAGACTCGCTCGACCATCATGATGGACCGCATCGCAAAGAAGTGGCGCAAGTCAGGCAAGAACCCCAACATCTACGGACCCAACGAGCTGCGACCCTTCAAAGAGCGCTTCTCTGCCAAGGAGATTCTGGTGACGTGGATCCGACCTTTCCACATGTTCTTGACCGAGCCCATCGTCCTGACGCTTTCGCTGCTCTCGGGTTTCAGTGATGCGCTCATCTTCATCTTCCTGCAGTCGTACTCGCTGGTGTACAAGCAGTGGAACTTCAGCACGGTGGCTGTTGGTCTTGCCTTCCTGCCCTTGCTCGTCGGCTACTTTATCGGCTATGCGATTTACATTGTTGCTATCGGACAGCAGAAGAAGGTCAAAGCCGCCAAACCGGACAGCGAGCATGCCCAGTTCGAGTCGCGTCTCTACTGGCTTTTGTTCACGGCGCCCCTTCTTCCCATTGGGCTGATCGGGTTCGCATGGACGTCGCTCGGCCCTCCCGTGCACTGGATGGGAACCATGGTCTTCGCCGCCTGCATCGGCGTCGCCAACTTTGCCATCTACGGTAGCACAATCGACTACATGATCGCTGCTTACGGTCCTTACTCTGCATCAGCGACAGGCGGCAACGGCTGGTCCAGAGATTTCCTGGCTGGTGTCCTCACGATTCCGGCTACGCCCTTCTACACGAATATTGGAGCATCCAAGGGCCGCAACCTGGAATACGCCTCGACGATCCTGTTCTGCATTGCTTCTGTGCTGGTGATGGCGGTATACGTGATCTACTGGAAGGGCCCAGTGCTTCGCAAACGATCGCCGTTCGCACAGCAGCTCGATGCCGAGCGCAAGGAGGCACCTACTCGAGAGGGCCACAAGGAGCGATTGACGGGAGCGCACAAGAGGCCCGTGAGCGGGCTCGGCTCTCGTCAGAACTCGTACTACACTTCGCAGAACGCTGCGTCGCGCAATGCATCGCGAAACGCTTCGCGCAACGCTTCTCGCAACGCCTCGCGCAATGTGTCGAGGAACCCTTCGCGAGCCAACTCGATCTCTGGCGACGACAGCAGCGCCGAAGTGGCCACTAGGACGGCCTAGATGATCCGAGTCTGCTCATCAAGCCGGTCTCGGTGAGCACATGCTTTGTATCGGTCAGCTCTTTGACAGCTAGATCTACGTTTATACCAATTCAGATGCTTGTCAAGAAGCAAGTGGGTGCCTGCGAAACAGCATACGTCAGACCAGCGGCCAATTGACGTGAGAGCGGACTTGTGTCCTACAAGACGTGACAGATCGCGTGGTGTTGCGGGCCTTGAGGAGGCCTGAGGGTTTCGCTCTCCGCTGCGAGATCGATTAGGGTTCAGTGCACGGCCAGCGGTGTGCGAGTGCAAATTTGCTTTGCGCTCGAGGAGGCGAAAAACAAACTTTGCGCCGTCGGTCTTCGTCCGCCTTAGAACCTTGCAGACGACAATCACCGCTGCTCAGCGTCGAACCCTTTGATGGCCTTCCGTCTCGGCATGCTTTTGGGATGGTGAACCGCAGGCTAGTACTGTGGCTTCAAATTGTGGGCCATTTGACGCCTTGCAGACTCGAGCTAAGCACGATGGCAGTTGCACCGGCCGAGAGCAGCATGTTGAGCCTGTTGATCGTTCTGCTGCATTTTGGTTCCAGCGAGACAACAGGTGGGGGGTGACACACTCTATTGTCCTGTTAGCGAGCTTGCTTGACTGCACTTGCAGAAGACCAAGACAGGGCAGAAGCACTGGGACGGAACAGGCGGCGATGCGTTTTGTTTGCCGTAGCCGATGCAAGCAAGCACAGCAGGGCAAAGTTGAAAACCGTGATGGTCTGATTCGAAAGCAGCAGCAGCTGTCTGCAGTTCGGCTTCTTCCAGGGTCAAACACTGCTTCCCTGCAGCAGCTTTGCCGTCTTTAGGCGGTAACTGACTCGTGCAGCAAACAAAAGCAAGCTGAACCCTCCTGCCTCGAGCTGAACAATTTGAGCCGCTTCAGAGCGACCAAATGGGGAAAAAAAAAATCGCTTTGAAATCGCACTCAACCGAGCTTCAAGCGAGCTCGCACGGCCAAAAAGGGTTTAAGGCTCTCTTCTCTCGCTCTGCAGCTCAAAGCCACATTTTGAAAAACCCTGTTTGCGTGGCTGCCTGCCGTGGGTGACTGACTCTCTGTGGCAATTTGGCAGCAGGCAGCAGAAGCGCAGCAAGCAGCGCAACAGGGCCCACACAGAGCAAAGTGATTTCACACCAACACCCGAAAAGCTCATTTGGGACATCACATCGTCGTACATACGCAGTAACTTGGCATCGACCAGCCCACCTCCCTTTGCTATTGTCACACGGCACCCTCGACACCGTCACACCCATACACTCATCTATCACGACGCGCTTACCGAAGCACGGGCACGCTTGTTACGCTACGCCTCGCCACGCTATGGCGATCCATCTGCATACTCAACTCTAAACCCAAGACGTGCAGAACATCAAGCTTCACTACCGTGCCTGCATCGCATTCGTCGAAAACCACCAGCATCACCAGACCTTGTTGCAGCACCTTCAGACCTAATCACCATCCACTTCGCTTCAGCCATACGAGAGCCTCGACAAAATCTTGATACAACAGCTGTCATCAGAGACAGCTCGTCGCACAGTTGATGGATCCCAGCTTCTTCTCCTTGACCCAGTGAGGCGTCAAGAGTCGTCTTGATCGCCATGGCTTCCGACTATTCAAGTATGGGCTCCGAGGGCTCTTCTTCATCTTCCAGCAGCACTGTCGTAGCATCGTCGCAAGAGCTCAGGCCAGCACACGACACACGCACCAGTCGGACTAGCTCGGTCTCGAAATCTTCAGTGCAACAGGCTGGCTATTCAGGCATCTCGTACGATGTCAAAGGCAAGCGCAGAGCTAGTCAAGAGGACGAGCTTGATCTTGCTGCCGCGGTAGACCGTCTCTCAGTGGGGTCGGCATCTTCACCAGCCTCTGCAAAAGACCACTCGTCGACAGCAAGGCCAACACCAGCTGAAACACTCAAAGCATCTCACTCACCCCCAGCAACTTCGCAACAGGGGCCCTCTCCACCGGAAAGACATCGGCGCTCCAGGAAAGCACGAGATATCGCCTCACGATCCCTCGCCCCCAGTCCACTGCGCTCGGCCCTGAATACTTCTCCGACCACAGCCAGCGCATCGCAGTTCGCATCGCTCCTCGGCCAGCCCGCTGCAGTCTCAGCCTCGCTATCTGCACCCGAAAAAAGCTCGACCGCTGCTACCTCTGCTGCACTACCTTCACTCTACAAGGCAAGCAGAGGGCGCAGCATCAACGTCAGCCCCAGCCGCAGATGGGACCGCCGCGGTGCTAGTGCAACAGTGCTGAGCGGAGCTAGCGCAAGCGGAAGTGGCGGCGAAGGCGACGATCCGAGTGATCAAGAGACCGACACCAGTCGGCCGCGATCCTCTAGTCGTCGCTTCTCAGTCGCCAAGGAGGAGGCGCTCTTCCCATCCGACGACGATTCACCGCCCTTCTCTCCAACAGAAGAGGTTGGTAACTCCATCGATGGACCTGCAAAGACCCGTCGCCGTTCAAGGCGCTGGTCCAGCATCGAGCGCGAACGCAGACGAGGCATGCGCATCCTCCTACAGGAGCACTCTGCTGAGCTTGGCGACTCTGTATCGACTCTCACAGACTCCCGCCACAGGCCTGCCAGCCGAGGCCGCACACGTTCGACGCTCCGCACCACCAGCACCGTACAGGACGATGTCTCTGATGTCGAGTTCTCGTCATCGCCGTCCAGCTGTTCCAGCAGTTGCGATCTCAACTATGTCCCAAGAAACGGAGACACTGCGGCTATTCCAATCAAAGAGCGCCGAAGCCGCTCAGACCTCCTGAGCGAGGATGTACAGAACGCTTCGGCGAGCGCAACGTCCAGTCACGGTCAGGTCCCGTCGTCGATGGATGACAGCGACGACCCTTCGCCCGCTGCATCGACACCTTCTACCTCGCTTGTTCAGCGAAGTCCTCCCGGCCTAGCTGCTCTCAAACCGATTATTCCCATCCCGGTTGCATCCGAGGCGGATCCCCTTCTGGGCCTCGCTACACCGAGTGTCGAGGACCTGATTCAGATCGACCAAGTCGAGTTCTTTCCAGAGGAAGCAATCACGGCACAGCTCGCATCAGACAAGACCAACCGCAAGACGTCTCCGAAGCGGACCAAGAAGTCTTCTTGGATCATTGGTGACTTTGAGAGCGAGCCAGAAACCGACGATGAACGCTCACCTGTGAAGGCAAGCCACAGCAGCGCTGACAAACGCACTCCTGTCACCGCCATCAACGCTTCGCCTCCCTCGCCGTTCGCAGGCAGCTATCAGGCCCGTCTCGCGAGCCTGCAAAGTCAACTGCGCATTTGGTCTCGCACGCCAGATGCGCCGTCAGTACCGAGAGTCCGTGAGACCTCCTCCGGCTCTGAGGGCCAGGCGGAGACCGAAGTCGAAGTCGACACCAAAGATGCCGAGTCGAGTAGCTCCAGTCTATTGTCTGCCAGCTGGCGCAACCTGACGCGGCTGCCGAACCTCATTTTGCTACCTGGCTTGGCTGCAAGACAGGCACGTGAGTCCCTTGCTGCCTCGTCCAAGGCCCAGGTCGGGCAGGACGGCAGCGAGGGCAAGCATGGCCCTGGCTTGATTTCCGTGAATGACTTTGCACAGATCTACCGTCTCGCCAGCTCAACGCAGGCGTCGCCCGACGAGAAGACGCTGCAGGCACAGCGTGATGTGGCTCTCAAGACAGGCCGCCCTCCTTCGCCGTCGCCGAGTCCGTCGCCTCCTGCCTCTCTTCTCGGCTCTCGACAGAGCAGTGACGACAGCATCAGCACTGCAGGACAGCCCTACTCGGCTCGAAACATCGCGGGGCTTTCGCGCAGTGGAAGAGGCGTGGCCTCGCCGCTCGAAGCCGATCGAGATCCGTCTGCTTACGTGTCGGGTCTCGGACAGCCCATTGATCCGGACACCGAGCTCTCCTCGGTGGTACAGCTGCAGACTTTCCGCAGTCGAAGCCGAAGCAGACCTGGAGATGCGAGCCATAGAGGCGGAGCTGATGAACAGCTGCCGTCCTACCGCCATCAGGTCAAGCCAGAAGAAGTGCGCAGCCCACGGTCTCCCAAGAAGCTCGGTCAACCGATCGAGCTGGAATCGACAGAGAAAGCTGCCAACGTTGATCGCTCCGCAATGCAGGTGCCCGCCTCACAAGGCGGGGCAGCCGGACCACTTGCCATCCAGATCCCGAACTCGTCTCGTCCGAATCGACGAGACCTTTTCGCGGATGGTCCAGCCCCGACCGACACTGCCTCTGCGCCCACCTCGCCTACCTTCCGCAAAGGCACCTCGTCATCAACGTCGAGCGCGGATGAGACAGACACGCCATCTCCACCTCGCAAGAGTGAGAACTTTGAGAGCGGCTCCGTCGCTGCAGACGGCTTCCGCATCGTTCGTCGCAAACAGCATCGAAGGGTTTCTGGACCACGATCGCTGAGGCCGAAAGCAGACGAGCTCGTTCCCCAGGGCTACTCTGCCTTTGCGGTAGAAGAGGGAGACGAGAAGGCAGATGGATCCGATTCGGACGGAGACGCAACGCCTTCGCCTGCTCAAATGCGAAGAGGACGCGGGCGGCGTGGACGCGATTCTTCGCCTCGCCGCTCGACTCGCCAGTGTGCAGTTGGTCTCTTCGGCGGGGGCGCTTCAGCATCATCGTCGTCGTCGGCCACCGACGCGCCCTCGTCTCCTCGGTCGCGCTTCCGTGGGCGCAGGGACGGCTCGCACCTCGGCATGTCCACGCCCATCCGCACTGTTCGATCTTCGCCTGATCTCACCTACGCTGCCGCAGCTGCCGCGCTGACTCGTGGAAACGACGCGGACGGTCAGGATGCGACCCAGGATGATCCGTCACCGCCGCGCGGCTCCAGGGGCCGCCGAGGCGCTGTCAAAGTCGTCGCGTCATCGGTCGGTCAGCGTGCGTCCATGTCTCAGCCTCTACTTCTCACAGGGGTCGAAGGTGTCGGTCGTGGACCGTCGTACCCGCCTCGCGCTGTCGAGATCCTCGAAGACGCCTGCAGCAGCACGGACATGGTCGAACCAGACTCCACGGCTGCACAAGTCGGACGCGGACGCAGCCCCTCGACGTCCTCCTGCGGCTCGCAGCCCTTCCGCTTCCGCCTTCTCAGCAACTCGTCGCATCTGCTGATGCTCTCCCTCGAACTCGACATGATCAAGAAGCAAAAGATCTCAGCGCCGCTCAAACCGCGCTGGGGCAAGCATCGGGCCAACGACTTTAACCCGCTGCCCTCGACGATTGCGTACTCGTCGACGTCGGTGTACCTGCGTTCGCCGTTCTCCTCGCGTGGCGAAGAGGGGGCGAGGGGCGAGTGTGAGGATGGCGCCTGTTCGCCGTGCGACGAGGTCAAAGCGGCGCCGGCGTTTAGTAGGGGCAGGGCGGTTAGTGCGGGTGCGGGTGGTGCAGGGCTGCGCGATCCGAGTAGCCGGTTGAGGTTCGTGTGGAGCTCGAACGATGTCGTCTCCAGTCACAGTTGATACGGTCAGAGGGTCGAGGCAAAACCTGGGCTTTTGGACTCTCGCTCAGAATGGTGTCGCGATGCTTTTGGCAATAGCAATGACATTGAAGATCGAGGATGACAGGCAACAGCTGCAATAGAATGGATAGATACAATTTCTTTGGCGTGAGACGAAGTGTGACGCTTTGTGCTAGGTAATGAACGTTCGAGTCGACGAGGCATGTTTCGATATGGTGCAAGAAAAGTCAGCTCCGCACCACGCCCTGTCACAACCAATCTATTGGACCGCAAGTATAGGTCCCGCAGTATGCCGCTCACTCTATCGGCAACCACCACAAACCATGCGCCGTGAATTGCCTCGCTTGCCCACAAGCCGTACGCGTTGGATTGATGGCCTCTACCACATCCTCAAAATCGACATCACCCGCATCCAACGCCGGCGAGACGAGCAGTATACCGTACACCCAAACGCCTCGCTCTCCCTGTTGCCAATACGGGCCCCGTTTAGCACATGCTTTTAAGTGCAGAGATGTGGTAGGGGTGGAGAGGGCGTCAAAGACTGCGCGCACGAGGTCTTGCTGGAATTGATCGGGGTCGCTGTAGAGGATGTATTGCTGTATGCCTTCTTCGGCTACGTCGATCATCGCGTAGGCTGGGGGTGGCGCTTGCAGCGTAGCGTTTTCGAAGCTCGAGTCTGCGCGGGATGGTCCGGATGGCAACGCAGTCGCGGCGGGTGGCAGAAGCCTAACGATAACGGAGGAGGGAGGAAAGGAGACGAGGCAGAGGTGGTGGTGTGTCCGTGCTCAGCTGAAACAGAGCGCAGCGAAACCGTCAAATCTCCCACAAAAGGCCAACCCCGCAAGCCCCAGGCGCCCAGTTTGACAGCTCCACAGCCATCGTATGCGCTGCAGCAAGGCTCAACGACCATCTCACCCTCAAACCACGGCTCAAAGCGCTCCAAACGTGCTGAGCTCGGCACAAGCCTACAATCAAACTCGTCCGAGACCAGTGCCAGTCACTCTGTATATCTTCTCGCTATTCTGGTCTCGTTCGACCGGGAGTTTTTAACAGGACGCAATGCCCAAGGCTCTAGTGTTGCAACGCATCCTCAGCAACGCGATCCAGCACACACTGCCAAGCTGCGAAACGTTGAGTAAGAAGGATTAATAACGGCAGTTGTCCTATGAAGTATGGAAGGTGATCACTTGAACATATCGCTCGTATCCGCGTTGGCCATAAAGTTCCAAACGCCCTCCACGCCCAGATCCGCCGGGTCATCCTTGATCGTGATCTCTGGCCTCCCTGGTACCCTCCCGTCGACCACCAGGCCGCCATCCAACGTCCCCGTCTCCTCGGGGTTGATCTTGTCCTTCGGCGTGTCTTCCGCCATAACGGGACCCTGGAAGACCATCTTCCCCAACCCCAAACTCAGCTTCAACATGTTGACCGCCGGTTGGAACTCCTGCATCTCCCCCTCACCCCGGATATCGCGCAGGATGTTCTCCGTAGCGACGTCGGCCATGTTCCACGCCTGATAACCCGCATTCAACGCGCCAAAGGCATCCGCGACATCGCCGATCGCATAGACGTTGCCCAACCTCCCACTCAGATGCTCCTCAAGATGCCCCTGCTCCTTTCCGGTGAGCTCGGCACCGTGCGCCTTCTTGTCGAGGAAGCAGTCGCAATCCCCGCAAGGCGGTTTGGCGTCAAATGGCTGCTGTGCTGCATCGCGTGGATCCGGCACCGCAACCTGCAAACTGCGATGCACCCGAACGAGACGACTGCTCGGGTCTACAGAAGAGGGGCTGAGTTTGGCCATGAGCGACGAGTTGGGCTGCTGACCCGTGCACAGCAGCAGCAGGTCGCACTCAAACGACTTGCCGCCCGTGGTACGCACGAGTTTGCGCCCGCTCCCAATACACATCCCTTCCTGGTGCGCCTGGATGCCTTCGCCCTTGGCATCGCCCGTGACACACACCTCGGACGTGATCGGCTTGGCCGCCTTCGCCGCTACCGCAGTACCATTGGCCCCCACAGCGTTCGCCGCGGAGCTCTGCACCGTCGACCCCCGCGGACAGCCCTCGGTCAACGCAAGTCGCTCGCCCAACACCACATTCACCCCGAGCTGCTTGAGCCTGTGATACGCAATCTCATGCACCCGCTCGTCAAAGTTCGGCAGCAGCTGCTTACGCGAGTGGATCAGCGTCACCTTCTTGCCCGGATGCACCGCCGCGATGTCGGTGGCAAACTGCACACCCAGCGCTCCACCTCCCACCAGCACAATCTCGTGCGAAGATTTGATGCGTTCTTGGATCTCACGCATCCAGTTGGTGCCATCGGCCTTGAAGCGCGCCTCGGTGCGCAGCGGGTCGGGGAGGTGGCTGCCGAGTGCGTAGACGAGATGCGAGTAGGGGATCTGGACGCTGTCGATGGACCAGAGCGATTTCTTCTTGGTGAACTGCGAGAGGTGGTGCGACGAGGAGGAGGATGTCGGTGTTATGGTGACGTGGGTTGGGGAGATGTCGGTGACAGTGGCCTGCAGCACAATGTGTGGCGAGGAACACTCAAATTCTTGGGCGACGTCGTCATCGCTGTCGATCTCTTCGTTGTGTCCTTCGAGATCGAGGCCGTGTTCAACGGCGTCGCTGAGCTCGGTGACCTGGATCTCGGGCCGGCCGAGCTGCTCCTCTTGACGCGCCTTCTCTGCGGTGTGTGCGAGCTCCGACTCGATGCCCTTTGGACCGGCGATCTTGATGTCGGTCTCGATGTAGGAGGATGCTGCGGTGCTGGCGGCTTCGTAGGAAGAGCTGTTCGAGTCGGAATCGGCAGCGCTCGACTCGGTGGACGCCGAAAGCGCAGAGGAATGCCGGCTGTCCTGCGAATGACCACGCGAAGAGGCAGAGGAATCGGATTGATACGAGCTGACCTCTTCATCGCCAGCGTGTTGAGCGGTTTCGTTCAGCTGCGAGCCTTCGGGCACATCGGGCATGGAGCTTGGTGTCGAGGCAGATCCACCGGTTCTGCGTGAGGGACCAGCCTTGTTGCCAGACGACGACGAAGTTGAGCCCATCTCGAGCGCACTTTGGGTGGTGTGAGCGGCTGCAGGCGCTGCTGCACGTCGACATGACTGCTTTAGTTGCGAGGTGCTGGAACGCCCACGCTTGATGGTCGACTTTGGGCGTGAAGGCGCATCCTTGAAGATGCTCGAGTATGGGATGAAAGCTTTGTGTTCGTGTCCGGGTAGAACCGAGAAGCGAGGGAAGACGTAGAGATGGTTGAAATGCGAGTTGCGCTCGATGAGGATGACGCGGTGGGTGGGAGGCAGCTTCTGGGCGAGGACAGTGGCAGCGTGCATACCACCGTACGAGCCGCCGAGCACGACGACGTTCTGGGTGTGGGCTTCAGACGCATCTCCCGTAGCCTTTGGGCCGGTATGGATGCTTGCAGATGATCCCGGGGGGATTGAGGAAGAAGCCGAAGCCAAAGCGGTCGGCTTCTTGATACGAATGGGCTGTGCCATGGCTGTAGTGGTGAGCGATCGCGAGGCTGGAGCAGGTGAAAGAGAAGGAGCAACGGCAAGAGCACTGGAGCCGAAGAAAAGCGAGCGAGATGCTCTAGTCGCTGCAGGTAGTATTGCCAACACGGTGAAGGCTCGATCGAGGTTGAACGAGGCAAGCAATTGTTGGAAGTCTTTGTCGATAGTCAGTCGTGGGCCGAGCTCGCTGTGTCAGTGTCGAGTGTCTGTATGAGCGGCCACTGAGCGAGTGGATCGAATCGGATGATGTGGTGGTGTCGAAGGAAGGGTGATAGTCGAGAGCAACGGGGCTGTTCGGGGGTGTCACAAAGGCCTGTCAGTGACTGAGCTGCACCGAACGGGAAGGTTGAAATTCAAGGCAGCATGTCAGTCTGTCGAAGAACTTGAATTTTCAAATTCGCTCCAAGTCCCTTACCACACAATTCTCCACTCCCCTCAGGCACAAAATCGTCACGGGATTTGGCCGAATTGGCTCGGACCGAGCTGGTTAGGTCGCTAAATTTGGTGTGCGAGGTGGCGGGCGCGCTGTGAAACTGTCTTCCAAGCCTGTAACAATTTGCTATCTGCAAGTCAGTTCTGCTGTCGATGTGGCCATCTGCTCAAGTCTTCAATCCGTCGTTTCCCGTAATCAGATTAGAGAGGCCTCTTGAGCCGTAAAGGCTTTTGAAAGTCAGCATCGCGCCTCAATAGCGGTCGATCGTTCGGGCAGCCTCGCTCTTGTTCTCCTTCTTAAAAGCCACTTTCCAACTTCACTGTTCTTTCCTTCAGAGATGAGATTGCGCTGTGGAGCCCAAAGGCACTGGCTGCGACTATTCGATGCTGAAGTGGTCGATGCCGCAGTAGCAGCTGCAGAGCCAAGACAATTGCTGTTGATGCACGATGGCCCGCCAGCAGGAACGGGAGCCAAGGCAATAATCTGATAGGCTCGAATTTCTTTTTCGGGCGCGCCAAGATCTGATAAGCGGAGCATCACGGATCTTTGAAAGGCTCGTCTGCCGAGTCAGTCTTCAGAACACCTCTGCCACTAGATGAGCCATTCTTCTTAGCCGTACGTTGCCTCTTCTTAGCACGATTCTGAGTCTGCTGTATCAGATAAGCCTCTGTGTCTTGCCTGCTTGGCTCCGGTCAGGAAGCGCTGCCAGCGCATCGGTCTGTCTTGGCATCATGAGTCGGCCTCGGATCAGATGAGGAATTTGGCCTTGTCGGTTCCGGCGCTAGTACGCAGGAGCATCTGCATCTGCATCTGTACAGGTTCGTTCGAGGGACATCCAGAGGTGGATTGAGAGGCTGGTTATCGGAAGCCAGGGTCAGCCCGATGCAACCGATATCGATGTCCCCGATGCGGCCGTTTTCGGCCGAAAGAAGCTATGGCTCGATCTCGGCAGCCGGACCTGAGCTTTTTTAGAGCTCTGAGTCGAAAGGCCAAATTTTTCTCGCGGTCAGTGCGAAAGTTGTAGACTTAGGAAGAAAAAAAGGGCGCATCGTTGCTTTCCACTGCGGAGCGAAGCTGTCACTCTGACTGACTCCAACGATTGACAGCTGCTGCTATAGCCAACCAAGAAGCGTTTCGAGGTCTTGACAGGCGAAAGCACGACCCCTGCCCCGCTGTGTGTCGAGCTCCTTCCTCTTCGCCTCCTTCTTGCTTGGTGCTCGGCCATCTCCGATCTCCCATCTTCCCCAGTCGTCTCCAAGCAGAGGCGAACTAGCATGCAGGCGTAGCAGGAACCTTCTCGCAAGCGTCCCAAGATGGCTTCCTCCTCGCTCAACATCCCTCTCGAATCGATGCTCCCGTCGCCCGCCCCACTTCGCGTCCTCATCCTCGGCTCGGGTGGACGTGAGCATGCCATCGCCAACCACTTTCTCCGCTCTCCTCGCGTAGAGCACGTCTTCTGTGCTCCTGGTAACGGCGGTACCGCTACCCTCGGCTCTCGATGCACCAACCTCGACTCTCCCAAGGCTTCGGCTGACTTCAGCGACATCACCAGCTGGGCGGTGCAGAATGGCATCAACCTTTGCTTCCCCGGTCCCGAGCAGCCTCTCGTCGATGGCGTCGAGCTCGCCTTCCGCAAGGTCGGCATTCCCGTCTTCGGCCCTTCTCCCGTAGCAGCGCAGATGGAAGGGTCCAAGACCTTGGCCAAGGCGTTCATGGACAAGTACAACATCCCCACCGCTGCCTTCCAATCGTTCGACGCATCGCAGGTGCAACAATGCCTCGACTACATCCAGGAGCTCGGTGGTGCGCCGCAGGTCGTCCTCAAGGCCTCCGGTCTCGCTGCCGGCAAGGGTGTCCTCCTTCCCGAATCTGACGAGGAAGCTCGTCAGGGCGTCCAAGACATTCTCGTTAAGAAGGTGTTCGGAGATGCTGGCTCGTCGCTCTTGATCGAACAGAGGCTCGTCGGTCCTGAGCTCTCCGTGCTCGCCTTCTCGGACGGATACACCGTCACTGCCCTCCCCGGCTGCCAAGACCACAAGCGTATCGGCGAGGGTGACACGGGTCCCAACACGGGTGGTATGGGTGCCTACACTCCTGCGCCAGAGGGCCTCGTGGACGACCTTCCCGCTCGCATTCGTAAAGAGGTTCTTGTGCCCACAATCGACGGCATGCGTAACGAGGGCTTTCCCTTCGTCGGAATGCTCTTTGTCGGCCTCATGCTCACCTCGGATGGACCCAAGGTGCTCGAATACAACGTCCGTTTCGGTGACCCCGAGACCGAGGCGGTTCTGGAGCTGCTCGACGCGTCTCAGACAAGTCTCGCCGACATTGTGCTTGCTTGCGTCGAACGCCGACTCGACTCGGTCAAGCCCGTCGTACGCAACCAGCACGCCGTCAGCATCGTCCTCGCCAGCCAGGGCTACCCCGGCAAATACCCGACCGGCATCCCCATCACGATCGGTGCTGTTCCTCAGAACGTCACCGTCTACCACGCTGGTACCAAGCTGGATGCCAGTGGACAGCTCGTCACCGCTGGTGGCCGTGTCATTGCTGTCTCGGCATTCGGCAACACGCTGCAGGAGGCCGTCGAGCTCGCCTACAAGGGTGTCGACGCTGTCCAGTTCGAAGGCAAGACGTTCCGCCGCGACATTGCTCACCGAGCCCTGAAGCCGGCTGCTGCCAGCTCTTCGAACGGCCTCACCTATGCTGCTGCTGGTGTCGACATTGAGGCAGGAAATTCGCTCGTCGAGGCGATCAAGCCTCTGGCCAAGTCGACACGCCGTCCAGGCTGCGATGCCTCGCTTGGTGGCTTCGGTGGCACGTTCGATCTCAAGGCCATCAACATGCGCGATCCCGTGCTCGTGTCCGGCACCGATGGTGTCGGCACCAAGCTCCGCGTTGCGCTCGACATGAACAAGCACGACACGGTCGGCATCGATCTTGTCGCCATGTCAGTCAACGACCTGCTCGTCCAGGGTGCTGCGCCGCTCTACTTCCTCGACTACTTTGCGTGCTCCAAGTTGAGCGTGCCCGTGGCCACAGCGGTCATCTCTGGTATCGCCGAGGGATGCCGACAGTCCAAGTGCGGCCTCATCGGAGGTGAGACTGCCGAGATGCCCGGCATGTACGAGGGTGACGACTACGATCTGGCCGGTTTCGCCGTCGGTGCGGTGGAGCGCGAGGCTCTGCTTCCCCGTCTGGATCAGCTCAAGGCCGGCGATGTGCTGATCGGTCTGCGCAGCTCTGGTCTTCACTCGAACGGTTTCTCGCTGGTCCGCAAGATCATTGCCCGATCGGGACTCTCGTACTCATCACCGTGCCCCTGGTCGGTAGAGAAGGACGGCTCGGCCCCCGCCGCCACCCTCGGCGACGCCCTCATCGAACCCACGCGCATCTACGTCGAAGCGCTCACACCGCTCTTTGCCGAGGCACAAGGTCTGCTGGCTCTGTCGCACATCACCGGCGGCGGATTCACCGAAAACATCCCGCGCATCCTCTCGGCGGGCAAGGGTGTCGAGATCGACCTGGCATCGTGGAAGAGGCCGGCGCTGTTCGACTGGTTGCAGTCCGTCGGCGGGGTGGAGCCGCTCGAGATGGCCAGGACGCTGAACAACGGTATCGGCATGGTGCTGATTGTCGAGGCGCAGCAGCAGCAGAGGATTTTGGAGCTGCTCGGCCGTGCTGGTGAGCAGCCTGTGGTTATGGGCCAGGTTGTTGACGGCGAGGGTGTCCAGTACAAGAATATGGAGTGCTGGAGGGTGTGAGAGACGGTTCATTAGATTCTTCAGCTCGCAGTCCAGCACAACCTTTCATCGTTGTTCATATGTTTGAGAAACAAAAGATCATATACCATTCGTTGCCATCGAACTGAGCAGGCTGAGTCGTGAGAAGGAACGTCTCATCGGCACTTCCGAGGTCACTCTCGCGATGAAATGGATGTTCTCACGCCTGATTCAGGTCATCGGATGATGCGATCAAGTTTCCCACGATGTGATGTGACAAGATGACTTTGCATTCCAAAGAAAAGTCTCAAGCAAGAACGTCACGCAGGTCGAGCTTGATACCCGGCCCTTGCGTCGAGCTGAGGTGCACCTGCTTGATGATGTTGGCCGCCTTCTTAAGTTCACCTGGCGACCTTTTTTCGCGCGCCGCATATTCCTTCGCCTGTCCTGCTCCCTGCGCAGCCTGCTGGGAGCCCAGCGTCGGCACCTTCTGCACGATCGCGTCGAGAAGCGTAGTGACATTCTTCTTGACGTCCTCCTTGTCAAAGTTGAGACGGCCCACGGCACCGCGAATCACGCCCACCTTATCCGACCTCCAGTCCATGGCACCTTTCGATTCACGGATGGCATCGAGGATAGACTTGCGGTCGTCGGAGGGTACCACTGTTCCACGTCGAGCGTTGGGCATCAGACCCTTGGGTCCGAGCGATCGGGCGAGACCCTTGGAGACCTCGGAGAGGAGCGTGTTGGTGCAAAGCACCTTGGTGAAGCCGGTAACACGGTTGTTGAGCACTTGCGAGATAAGCTCGGAGCCACCAACAATGATGCCTGGTTCAGTGGAGGACGAGGAAGCAGCTTCGTTCTGAACAATCTCCTTGACGGCCTCGGCGGCCTCGGAACCTTCTTCGGCAAAGATGAGCAGACGCTCCTGTTTTGTCCTCGGGTCTCGTGGATACGCGATTCTCCCTCTGAGAGCGTTGGTCTGATGTGAGGAGACGGAGGTGACGATGTGCACTTCAAAGGCGTTGAGCGGTCGCTTGGCAGCTCCGTGGGCTTGGAGTTGTTCGCAAGCCTGCTCGAGGCTGAGCAGCGTCTCTCCTTCCGCTGGGTCCAAGTTGTTGCTGGCCTTCTTTCCCGACTTCCCGCTGGTTGCTGCAGCAGCTACGCCTCCTTCCTTTGGTGAGAGTCGTGGCGAGAGTCCGGAGAAAAGGAGCTGGTTGCGAGGCGACTTTCTCGCAGCACCACGAGCGCGGTTCGACTTTTTCAAGGTGACGATCGAGGTGCTGAAAGATCGAGAGCCGGATGCTGAAGCGGAGGCCAGCCCGCGAGCGGCTGCACTGGGTAGTAGCAGTGACATGCCGGAAGAAGATTCGTAGAGTGTAAGGAGGGTAGTGTCGGTTGAGGACGGGAAGGTATCAGCGATGAGGCCGTTGACGAGATGCATAGCAAGCCAGCTGCTCGGCTCACGAATTGGAAGAAAGGCAAGAAATCGAGACTTCGAGTTTTCGCAGCTTCGCTTCGCATTGCTTACGTAATCCAGCTCAGCTTTGCAGTCACGTGTGACTTTCGCGTTAATTTACGGCTAAGGAACGAGTGAGCTGCGCTAATGAAGCGCTGAGTGTTGGTGTTGGCTAGAAGCATGCATGATAAGCTCCACCCTAGCCGCTGCCGCCCATTCTTCACCAGCGGCAATACCTTGTTCTGACCTGCATCGTTTCCGCATCACCATCTCATCGCAGTGCCTGTCCTGCTGCAACGCCATGTCGCTTCTGTCGGGCAGCACCAAAAAGGTGTCCGTGTACGGCCGCAAAGCAGAAGTGCGGGTCGTCAACCGTCACAGCGCCTTCACATCACTCGAGAATGACGAGAATGACCCCTTTGGCTTCTTCCAGCCGCAAACGAAGCCAAAGACCACATATGGCAAATCGAGAGCATCCGTACTGCCAACGACCCTGCAATCGAACAACGCCGAGTCGGATCAGAGCGCAGTATATGACACCGCCGACTCCAGCCTGTCTTTCCACTCAGCATGCAGTTCGACACCCGGTGCCGACTCAGCGAAGCCTCAGCCGCTCGAAACTAGCTCAAAAGCTCGACCAAGAACTGCGCTGATCAGCAAAGTTGCGAGCGAGCAGAGGCGGGCTGTGACAAAGCCCAAAGCCGTCTCAAGAGCAAGCAAGGCTGGAACGTCTGTACTCGCGGGCGATGCTATCGACGCCACACCGAAAGCGCGTCGGTCGCCTACGAAGAAGAGCAGAATCAACACGCCAAAGACCGTTCGCAAAGCGCCCTCAAGCCCTACGGCAACGTCTGTGCTGCCAAACGAATCGACACCGCCTCCAGTTCACCCGACCGGTCGAG
Organism: Pseudozyma pruni; assembly: GCA_023212685.1. NCBI lineage: Eukaryota > Fungi > Basidiomycota > Ustilaginomycetes > Ustilaginales > Ustilaginaceae > Pseudozyma > Pseudozyma pruni. The sequence goes on from JALBYD010000001.1 coordinate 37,620, forward strand.
CCCCTCGACGGGCAGCCCAAGCCGCACGATCCGCCATCGAAGACTACGACTTCACAGATAGAGACATGACACCGCGCCGACCTGTGCCAACAAAGTCGTACTTTGTCGAGAAGGCTCGGCAGCTGGCAGAGCTTGCACTTGGGGAGAGTGAGCAACCTAAAGTGAGCTCAAGCAAGACCTCCGCTGCTCGTCCCAGAAAGACCATCGCCACGGCGGCTCCTGCCAAGAGTCGCAAGTCGATGGCGGCCATACCACGACAGACATCAGCCCTTGGGTATTCTCTGAGCTCTGCTATCGCAGTCTCGGACTCGTCAATGTCCTCAGCAAACGGCGTTTCCGACTGTTCCTTTAATGGAGCCGGCACGAGCCAATCTTCTTTCAGTCTCACAGGACAAAGCGGCGATGAATCGCACGACCGAGCGCCAAGGAATAAGGCTCAGCAGAACAAGCGGGCTACCAGACGCATCGCAGCCAACAGCGACGATGAGGAGGAAGGGCATGGAGCATCTGAAGATGAAAGCGAACAGGATCCGGCCCTGCAGCTGGCGGCTCGAGTTGCTGATCTCGCGGTTCAAGACGAGCAGGACGTGACGAGGAATGACGACCATTTGACCGGATTGCTCGCTGCCGTCTCACAGACCAAGCCCGAAACGTTTGCGGGCGCGATCCAACGTTTGCGCTCAAGTTCCGCCTCAGTCACTTCGACCCGTCGCGTGGAAAAGATTGGCGAAGCGAGCTACAGCGAAGTCTTCAAGATCTCTGCATCGTTTCGCTCGACGTCCACGAACAAGGACGAACAAGAAGACGTCGTGCTCAAGATCATCCCCATCTCAGGATTCGCGTCCACCGGCATCAGCAACAACGACAACAACGACCTCCCGTACACTTCACCAGCTACCGATGTTGAACGCGAGGTCCGTCTCATGCAGCTCGTCACACGCGAGTCAGCCGTATCGAACTCATTCGTCATGCTGCGAGCAGCGCACGTTGTCAGGGGTGCGTACCCCGCAGCGTTGCTTCAAGCTTGGGATCGATGGGACGTCCGACGTCGCGCCAAGACCGGTGAAGGTGCCGAAAACATTCGACCGCACGTGCTTGGCCGTCAGCAAGTCTACGCACTGCTCGTCATGACCGATGGTGGAACGGATCTCGAAAGCCTCAGAGTCAAGTCCTGGTCGCAGGCTGCTTCCATCTTCCGACAGGTTGCCGACGGTCTCGGCAAGATGGAGTCCAAGTACGAGTTTGAGCATCGTGATCTGCATTGGGGGAATATCCTCGTCCAGACTGTCCCGCAGGACCGATCCTATCCATGTACCGATGATGCGACAAGCTGGCTGCTGGACTCGGCCGTCACGGGAGTCAAAGCAACGATCATCGACTTTACCCTCTCCCGCGCCCAAGTGGCACCCGTCACGAGAAGCAAGAAGAACATCGAGGTGCTACACTACCCCTTCGACGACGAGACGCTCTTCGAAGGGTCGGACGATCCGCAATTTGATGTCTATCGCGAGATGCGAAGCGTCACCCGCGACTCGTGGCAGCTTTACTGTCCAGCAACCAACGTGCTCTGGCTGCGGTACCTCGCGCACAAGCTCATCGACGTCAAGTGCAGATCGCTAAAAACGCCCAAACGTGATACGGATGCACAGCACGAGGTGCAGGCCTTTGACGTGCTGCAGAAGGCAGCGGTGGGACTGGACGAGGCAGCGCAGAAGCTGTTGGATGAAGGTACGGACGGTACTTCTACCAAGAAGGCGCCGGTGTCGGGTAGAAAGTCGATGCATCCCCGAGCGAGAAAGTCCGTTCTGCGGACATCAGCGACGGCGGGGGCGACGAAAGGGAGGTCTACAATGGCGCTTGGAGATGCCTGGGATGAGAAGAAGGTGGTGAGGTCGGCGGCTGAGCTCGTGTCGTTGCTTTCTGGTTGATCCCCAACGCCCTTGCGAGGATATGTATACCCTAATGCTGATCGTCTATTATTTTGGCTCGGACATCGTCCCGTGCCTCATTGGCATGCATTTGAGGTCGTCGGTGCAGATGGCATTGAACTCGCTGCTTGCCATGGTCAGTGGGAGCAAAGTCCGACGATGAGCAGTGAGGAAGAGGTTCATGAATTCTGGCCGATTTTCAGAGCCACTTTTTTCTGTGGGCTTTTCGGCCTGTATTATGTGTGAGCTTTCGAATTGTGCGAGGTTATGCGCCGGCTATCAAGCCAGATGCCGGTTCCGAGTCTTGTTTCTCGCTCTTTCAGTCGTTCATCCTCGTCTCTTGCACACTATCATCGACCGAACGACGACTGCACTGCAGCGTCGGATCCTCATCGACTAAATAAGGGCTATATCGCTCCAGCGGACTGCACGTAGGGCGCTCCCGTCAATCCGACAGCTCACCGATCCCAACTAGTGGTCGCATCGATCTGTCTTTCTTCGTCTTTGCTGATCCTCGACTCTTGCAAACCATCATCCACCATACCAGGGCAGCAGTGCAACATAAGATCATACGTCTCGTAGTCCTTTCAATTGACCGACAGCTCACTGATCTCAACCATCCATCGCATCGGGGAGCAATGTCGGAAGCAAAAGGCGCCTGGCCGCACACGGTGACGTACCAGACCCGATGGCTCGACAACGACCAGTGAGTATCCTCCCCTCCCACCATCGCGCTTCTCGCATCAATCGCGCTGACATATCGCTACGACTGCGGCTACGAGGACAGATACGGACACCTCAACAACTCGTCCTACTACCTCATCGCGGATAGCATCATCAACGCCTACCTGGTCAACGAGTGCGGGATCCAGCCTTTCCTCGATCCCACCTCCTCCTCCCCCTCCTCCACCACCACCTCTCCACCGAGTACATCGGGGGAGAAGGAAGCGCGGGACATTTTAGGACTAGTGATCAGCAATTCGTGCCGCTATTTCGCCTCGTGCTCTTTCCCCACCCCGCTGCGCGTCGGGTTGCGCGTGGTCAAGCTGGGGAAAAGCTCGGTGACCTATCAGGTATCGATCGCCGAGGAGCGTGCGGAGGTGGCGGCGTTGATCACGTCGACGCATGTTTTTGTCGATCGGTATACGAGGAGGCCGGTGACTATGCCGGGAAGCGTCAGGGGCCCGTTGGGGAAGTTGCTGGTCGAACAGTCGGCAGAGTCCAAGTTGTAACCTCTTTCTCATTTTGTTCACACATACACAACGCAGATGGAATGCAAGAAGAACCGATTCCAAGGATCGATATGAGAGATGGTCACGAGAAACCATTTCTCCGAAGTACGCTACTGACAGAGTTGCAGCATTGCTCCGCAGCATGGCACCTGGAGAGGAGCCTACAAACCCTGATCAGCGATCCACTTGGCAATCTCCTCGGCGACCATCGGCTGCGAGTAGTGCGCCGTGATCCCATGACCCGTATTCTCCGCGATGTAGCTCGTAAAGTTCCTTGCGTTGGGATAGAGCATCTTTACGCCGTCCGGAATCGCAGCTCCATCGGGCCCGGCCCAGCAGTTGCTCGAGCAAAAGATGAAGTCCTTTGCGCCGTTGACCACCTGTACTGGGCCTGTGAAGTTGCTCGGCCCTCCCACCTGTCCAATTGAGAACAATGATCCGAGGGTGACTGGCTGTTCGGTGGAGCGAGCGAGCTGGAACGAGGCCTCCGAATAGTAGGGTGGGTAGAAGAACGCGATCTGGTTTCCTGCAACGCTGCCACTCGCAAGCCAGACCGAAGGTTTGTTCGACAGCTGGTTGAGGGTCTGGGAGGCGATCTGGTAGGCTGCTGCGTGAAGGTATCCTGGCAGATTCGTCGAGTTGGTCGTGTACCCCGTTAGCACCACACCGTCCAGCAGCTCGGGGGACATCATCGAAACGGCCTGCGTCTGCACCGAGCCGTACGAGTGTCCCACACCCACAATCTTGCTATGCTTCTTCCCACCGACATTGGTAGTGTTTCGCAGCTGCTTAAGCACGCCTTGATAGATAGCCACCTCGGTCTGAGCGCGGAGGATGTCAAATCCGCCGGTGGAGGGTGTCTCGCTTAGACCGCAGCCCAGACGGTCGTAGCGGAAGGTGCTGTATCCGTAAGACGCCGCGTGGCGCACCACGCTGTACTCCGGAGAGAGGGTGTAGTCCCAATAGGAGCTGTCGAAGCCGATACCGTGTACGAGGTTCCACAGCGCCCCGTCCTCCCGTGCACCCTGGAACGGCGTACAGTAGTACCCATTGATACGGAACGTACGGTTCAACGTAAACGTCTCGTTCATAGGACCGTGTTCAGCAGTCCAGTTGGCGGGCGCTTCGGTAAAATCGATGATTTGGCGGGTGATGTAGGATTGGTTCGAGTAGGTGTTGTCGACATTGGTAAAGTTGGTCAGCTCAAGATTGACGGGGACGTAGAGGGTGACTTGTTGACAGTTGGCGTTGTGCAGGCCGTAAGGACCTTGAGCGTACGAGATGGGGCCCTTGCCGTTGTTGTCGCAGTCATCGCCGTTGCGGGGCTCGAGCCGGATGGAAGCGGCCGAGGCGAGCCCGAAGAGAGGGAGGAGGGTGAGGAAGTTGCGGAGGCCCAACATCGTTGCCTTGTGTTTGTTGCGGGGACTGAGGACGGATGCACGGCGAGATAAAGGACCAAGACGATGGGTTATATACGATCGTCCAGCACCGCTCCCCCCATCTGGGAGCTGTCAGGCTCCAGACGGTTACAGAACTCCTACATCGATACGCTTGCGAAGAACGACAGCACTGCCTCGGTGTGAAGAGCTCATCGAGAACGGACCCCCGCAAGCTCTTCTCCATCTAAACCCCACTGCTCTGCTGCCTCGCAATCCCGTTTGACAGGGGCATGGACATTAGCTCAGTAAGCTCATCCTAGCTCCTAAACGTGCTGCCACCTGCTGCGTAGGGCCTCAGCGGGAACAACCCACCCTTCCGCAACCCACGCACGAACCGAGGTTCCTTCGAACGGCAATCCATTCCCGCTCAGTCCTCCACACCACCATAGAACGAGTCTCGCATGCCTTTCTCTGCGGCGAATCGGCTAAAGGAGATCCTTCTTTCGAAGTGCGCAGATCGCCGGCGATTGCCCTTCTCAGTTTGCACTCTGACGTTGCGCTCTGAGACGGGCGACAGGATCGCGAGATTTTGGCATGAATCGGAATTTTCTCTCCACTTCGACTCCCACAGGCCTCTTCCGGGGCAAGACGAGTGGGAAAGGACGGCGATCCACAGCAGAGACCCGCAGATCCGCTCGGTCGCGCACACCATCGCCGTCATGGTCGAGTTGGCTTAGGCGATTCTTTCGTTCGCCGCTCAGTCCGTCACGGGATCGACGAGAAGATCGCACGCCGAATGCAAGCAGTGGGAGCACGCTAAAGACAGGATGTGGGAGCGTCTATGCATTGCAAAGACCCCACAGAGCACGGATACCCTGATGCATGGCCGCGCGAACCGGTGTGGAGCTCGAACCTTCTTAGCCCCATGCTATGCCTCCAGCGACCGTTCCTTGCAATGTCACGCTAACTCCCACATACAAGTTTCGTTCGGAAAGTTCCATGAGTGGGCTCAGAGCTCGCCGACAATCTCTTCGACCTCCATCCCATCGCCCGGTGCTTCCTTGCTGCTGTTCATCGAGGCGGCACGTTTGCGCGTGGCTCGGGTGCTCTTGCGGCTGCCGATCGAAGGCGGTTCGCCTGACCTTCCGCCTTTCGCCCTCGCCCCTTTCCCCGCTGCACTCGCGCTAGGTTCTGCTGATGCTGCAGCGTCACCCACCGTTGAAGTCTCAGCAATCGTCGTGGCAGACGAAGCGGATGGTGTTGCGTCAGCTGCTGGAGGAGCAGGCGTCGAGGTCGAATTCTTCCTCGTCGGATTGCGTCGCTTCTTACCGGCCTTGCTGCCCGGCTTCTTGCCCAGCCTGCGTCGGATCACTTGCTCGCTGCCCTGATCGTCAATCTCGACCACCTCCTCGTAGTCGTAGCCGTCGTCACCGTCGTCCTGCTCAACATCGCTTCGATCGCCCTTGCGTCCCGAGAGTGGAGCCGAAGCCTCGCGCTTCTTGACAGCAGCATCGCTCGTGGCAGCAGTGAGAGACTCGATGTCCTGCAGATCAGCTTTGATCTCCGGAGGCGGACCGGAAAGATCCACACCGATCGCCTGTGCGTATGCCTCGAGGTTGACCGGCACCGAGTTCTTGAGCGCCGCGTCGATCATCCTCGCATTACTCCTCTCTTCGACGTTAAACTTCTTCTTGATCATCACCCTGTCGCGGCCCGGGAAGAGACGTGCGATCATCTCAAAGTCGGTCCCCCACTGCTGGAGCGACTTGTAGAATTTGGCAGTCTCGTCTGCGGACCACTTTCGGTTCCGGCCCAGTTTGCGAGAGTAGGTGGAGGCGTTGACGAAGCGATCCCCCTCGCGCTCATCGACGACTTCCATGTTGTCGCGGTCCTCTTCGCCGTTGCCGTAGTTGGCAAACAGCGAGGTCTCGTCGAGCACGATCTTGCCGTCGACGATACGCGTTTGGACGGCGAAGCGGTTCTCGCGGAAGGAGACGTCGGTGGCTGCGACGGATGCTTCTCGATTCTTGCGTGCACGCCGGCCGCTCGAGGACGCACCATCTCCTTCGGCGTCGGTCAAGTCGTCCGCATCGGTTTCCGGCGCCGACTCTTCGACTCCCAAGGTTTCCTCGCCTGTCTGCTCTCCGACGATCTCCTCTTCGCCGTCTAGCCTCTCTTCGGCACCGGTAGCGACGGGCACTCCGTTGGTCGTGCGGATGATATTGGCTGCTGGCGCAGGCGAAGGCGAAGCGTGGTTGACCTTTTCGCCCAAGACGTGCTCTCCGAGAAGAGCCGCTTTCCCGGCGGCGCGCCTGTCGTTGACCAGCCTCTTGTAAACGCGCTCGGCTTCGAACGTACGTGGACCCGCACGACCTTTCTTGTACTCCACTGTGCTGAGATCTGCCATCGAGACGTTGGTGGGATCGAGTCGGCTGGCGGCCAGCTGCTCGCCCTCCTGGTAGACCTGCTTCCTGTACTCCTCCTCGTCATCCGACACGGTATGCGGCTTGCGTGATGCAGTGATGCGACGCTTCTTGCGACGAATGGGCTCGCCATCCTCACCGATCTCCGAGATCGTCTCCATGCCGCTCTCGTCGTCCGAGTTGAGCGTGACGCCCTCAGGATGAGCGAGCTTCCACGCGTCGAGCTCTGTATCGTACTGCTGACGGAGTAGGGACGCCTCTGACTCCCATTTGGTCCTTTGCGCCAGGGGAAGAGCACGCCATTCGGCAGCAATCTCGGCGGTGAGTTTTGTGATGGGCATGTCTGGGTTTTGCGCTTGTCGTGCTGGACGCACTGAATTGACGAAGAGCAGGTAAGCGGAGAGAGGACGTCGGGGCTTGCCGGATGACAACTCTTTGCGCTTGAGTCGGCGTTTCTGCAGTCGAGCGGCTGCCTCGATTCTGCGCTGGGCGGCTTGCGCTGCTTTCTCCTCAGCGGTCTGCGCGCTGTCGCTTGGTTTGGTCTGCGATCCATCCTTGATGTGCTGCGAGGTAGCAGAAGGCTGTGAGTCGGCATTTTCGACCTCTCGACCTTTGCCTTTCTGACTCGATGTCGAGGTGCGGTTGGCGTCCGTCGATATCTGGTTCTTTGAGCGTGACGGTCGCAAGGCAGGCTGCGCTTCCTGCTGAGATGCGCTCTCTTTGACGGCGTTTGTGACAGGAGCTTGAGCAGTGCTGGCACCTCTGAGTCGTGAACTCCTCTGCAGAGCTTGGATGGGGTCGGGCTGAGAAGCCTTGTCGATGACCGCTTCATTCGAATTGCCTGCGGCATCTGTGTTCGCATCACCATTGTCCCTGGAAGTACCAACAGCTGGGGCGAGCGTGGCTCGCTTCGACGCGTTTGCATGTTCTGCATCTGCTTGCACACTACTGCCAGAGACCACCGATGGCAATGTCTGAGCTGAAGTACTGGCAGAAGCGGGCGACGCGGGCTGTGTGAATTGAGGCGCCGGGGTAAGAGAGGCTCTCGAGCCTGGACGTGGCTTAGAGACGGATGGCTTGCGAAAAGCAGGCTTCGACGCTGAGCTGCCGGCTGTAGACTGAGTAGCTGCGAGGCCGGTGCGTGGATGGGTAGCAGCGCCTGGCCTGGTGATGACCGAAGGGGACAAGTTGAATGCATAGCTTTGCGATTTGCGCGGCGTGACCGAAGCTGGCGTGGAAGCTGCTGCTGAAGTGGGGCCTTTGGATCGAGCCGACGGTGGCTTCGGTTGTCGAGCTGATACCTGCGGAGCAAGGGATGGAGACGGTGGAGGCCCCGTCGACGCGCTCGTTGCACCTTGTTGCTGCTGGGAAGTCGCCTGGGATGCCGCGGCCGAAGTTGAGGCTGCCACTCCTCCGGCCGATCTCCTTGGGACGATGGAGGGCTTGAAGCGAGCACCGCCCTTTTCGATACGCGATGACATTGCGTGCTGCACTTCTTTGGCGGCAGATACAACGCCAGCCGGATGAGTGGATGAGGTGGATGGGCGATGATGGCTGAGCAGAGCAAGGTTTGGACGCGTTTGAAGCGCAATTCAGGGTTTCTGGTGTCGTGCATTTCAGCCTGCATTTCAGCCTTTTTTTTTTGGCTCAGACTCGCGTTTAAGCAGACCAAATCCGACTTCCGAGTCCTGAGATGTCAACTCGGATTGGTCTTCCTACTCCAACATCATTCTCTACCAACATCGCCCTTCAACACGGCTAAACGAGGACGGCCAAGGTCAGATCAACATGTCCAACTCGTCTGCACCTCCGTTCGATGCGAGTGTGCCGCCTCCCATGATGCCACCGCCCTCAATACCACCGCCTGGCATGAACGCCGGACCACCGCCTCCCTTCGGCATGCCCATGGACCAAAGCGAACCCGAAGAGCCACCTCCCCTCCCCTCCGACGCCAGCCAAACGCTCTACATCCAGAACCTCAACGAGAAGGTCAAGCTCGAAACCATGAAAGCCACCCTCACCAATCTCTTCTCCAACTACGGCACGGTTCTTTCGGTCACAGCTCACACAAATCTTCGCATGCGCGGACAAGCCTTTATCTCGCTCGACAACGTCCAAGCGGCGGACAAAGCGCGGCGCGAAGCCCACCTCTTTCCACTCTATGGAAAAGCAATGAAGATCAGCTTTGCCAAGTCCACGTCCGATGCGGTCGTTTTGCAGACACTCAAGGACGAGGGCGGCGAAGAATCGGACGTCTTCAAGCAACACAAGGAGCAGCGACTCGAGCACAAGAAGATGGCAAGGAGAGGCAACGTCTTGAGACGAAGAGAGTTAGAGAAGAAGATCAGAGCCAAGAGGGCGGCTGCTGGAGAGATCGCAGAGCCAGAAAAGGCAGTAGCAAGCAAGAGAGCGCAACAGGAGATGCCCGACGAGTATCTTCCGCCCAACAAGATGCTCTTCTTGCAAAAGATTCCGGAGGGGGTGGGCAAGGGCGAGCTCGAAAGCCTCTTCTCTGCCTACTCGGGCTATGTGGATGTACAGACCATCCCTGGCAAGGCCGACATTGCTTTCGTCGAGTTCTCGGACATCCCTTCCAGCGCTACGGCACGTGGCGCACTCAACGGCTACAACTTTGGTGCCGGCGACAAGCTCAAGGTAAGAGTCCTTTGACTATACTCAATCGTTCCTGTGGCATGTTGCTGACTGACTTCTGCTTGTCTCTTACCCCTTCTCCAGATTACCTTCGCGAGAGCATGACCAGCGGGAGCAGACCCAAACTGACCTCACTCAAAAACCACACGATCGATCCGCATTGCACGGCGCGGATACGTGTACTTCTGCTAGCATCTGTACTTGTAATACATCGCATCCTTTTTCGACCGAAGTGGTCATCCCGCATCGTCTTGAGAGCGAGTGTCGATTGCAGCTGTTCTTGTGGCAGAAAGAGTGCTGTGTGAGAGGTTGTTGAGAAGGAGAGCCCTGTGAATCTCGGGACGCGGAAAAGGCAGGCTCAAGCTCAGCTGCAGCTGTCGCTCACGCGTTGTGTTGCGCATTTCCATCCAACACGTTCTTCTCGTTCCACTCTCTCCACAATCGCACCACATCCCAGCTTCCACCATGTCGAGACTCGGCGGACGCTTCGTCCCCAACATCGAGCACGAGGTGCGTCGACAGGCTACCGAACCCATCGTCAAATGGCGTCAAGAATGGGTCCTGCCTTCCGGCACCCTCCCCGACGGTACCGCATCCTCCTCCTCCAGCGTCGGCGTCAAGATCCTCAAATGGGTCCGTGTACCGGACGAGCTGGTCACGTTCCCGGAAGATCAGGACGTCGCAGCGGAGGATCGGGTGGCTGATGACGCGGCGATCGTCGAGGCGCCCGTGCAGAGCATCCATAACGCGCCTGCTGTGCCTACACCGATTGGCGGGTCGCTTTCGAGCGCCGGCGGTGGGTTGGGAACTATCGCGCCGAGAGAGCCGCCGTCTACACCTGCAACAGCGCCATCAGCAGCAGTGGGCAGCGAGGTGACGCCGGCCTCCGCCATCCCTGCGCACCTTGCGCAGTCCACTCTATCGGAACCGACATCGGGCAACGACACCACCACCGACAACACCCCCACCGACTCGCTTGCCAACACACCCGCCGCCTCAGCACCAGACGCTGTCACCACGCAGACACCGCTGTTGAGCCAGCAAGCGTCCTCTCAAGGTGGCGAGCCCGCCCCTACCTCGGCCGCGGGGACGCCCCAGATCCAGCCGCAGGTCGAGTCGCAGCTGCACGACCAGCCCGCCCCCGAACCACCTACAGACGATGCGACGCTCGCCGCCCTCGCAGCGGGAGCCGAAGCCGAACAACCCGTAGACCAGGACGAAACGCTGCTCTCGACCGATCTCAACGCCTCGGTGCCCGCGACCACGTTCGAGGACGACCAACCGGGTGCTGGGGCGGGAGGGGATGTTGAGATGAACGATGCTTAGACGAATGCTTATGCTGTATACTACAAATGTAATCGATACTGTTCCCGGTGACTATGCTATCCGTTGTCTTCGACGGTGACGAACGTGCCCAGCGCGGACGCGTGTACGTCGAGCACCTTCTCGCCGAACTCCCAGCCGTAGAAAGGGATCGACCCGGCATCCTTACCGAGGAACGGGTGCAGCTGAAACCCATTGACACATTCAAAACCCGACTTGATCTGACTGAGCTCCCGCTCGAACCTCGGCTTGAGCGTCATTCCCCCCTTCTCCCCACCATCCAGCGCCAGGCAGCAGAACTCGGTCGAACCGGCCACCGCCAGCCTGCCGTCCGAAGTGATGCCAAACGACCTATTGTTGCCGCCGACGATTTTGACGATGTCAACCTCGATCTCTTCCCCATCAGGAGCAAAAATGGGGATAAGGGTCGGTTCAGCGATGGCATTGCCCTGCCACGACGGTTGACCGGGTTTGAAGGGTAGGAGGACAGCATGCTCGTTCCATCCCCACCCGTAGACGTCGCCGTCGGTGGTGAGGACGAGGGTATGGCGGCTACCGGCGAACACCTGGGCGATGCGCGAGGGGAAGCCTTGGAGCGCGTCGAAGTGCGGGATTGGTAGGAGGTGGGGTATGTCGGTCGGGTCTGACTCGGAGGTGCGCAGAAGCTTGCCGAGGACGGTGGTGTGCTCGAACGGCTCCAGGGGGACAGCGCCGAACCGGGCGTCGCCAAAGGTCCATACTCTGGGATGTCGCTCTCTTTCTCCCTTGAGGGACGTTTGGGCGAGCAGGACGAAGTGTGCGTTGCCCGCTGAGACGCTCTCGAACTTCGGCAGCGTAGCCCCCCCGCTCGTCTCTGCTCCTGGCCCATAGGGATGTGCTGAGAAACGCCTCTGCGCCCTCGTCTCCACCGCACCCTCCTCTTCCCCCGTGGCAGCCTGAAACGCCTCCCCGGACTCAAACAGATACACCTCTCCCCCTCGATCCACCGCCATGACCCTTCCCCTCCCATCCGCACACGCCGTCTTCCACCCGCTCCCTTCCACCAACACCACCCTGTCCTCATCATACCTTACAAACACGCACCTCCTCCCCTCCGCGTCGATCAGCGCCGTGATCAGATCCTGTCCCACAAAGACCAGCTCGTCGGCATCCCGGTCGCGATCGAACGGCCGATTCCCATGCAGCATCTCATAGGCGTCCTCCAGCAGCCAGTACGATTCTCCGGTGGCGCAATGGTTGTAGTTGTCGTCGAGATAGAGCGTCTGGTAGGTGGCCATGGCGATGATGGCAAGGGCGTTGGCGTGGGGGCCGAAGAGCTCGCTGCGAAAATGGGCTTCGGGGTCCGGATGGAGTTGTTCGAAGATGTTGCTGCCGCACATGAGAGTTTTGGTTTTCCTGCGGGATGGGTCTGAAGGAGGAGACATCCTGTCGACAGACCCCGCCGAGGGGTGCATGACGGTGGGACGTAGAATACCATGTGAAGAGCAGCGCAAGAAGGTGTGAAGAGAAGAACTTGGTGTTGGTGTGGGGGTGGAGGTTGAGAGTCGTCATTCGGCCGGCACTTTTCTCACCGTAGGACGCGAAGAACGGTCAATTTCACAAAGCGCTTTGTCCACCCTCTCTTTCCATCACCACATCATCTCAAACCTACCACATCCCAATCTGCATCCGCACCGACCAGACCCGGCGTTGGCGGGCACAAAGTCAAGATGCATCCAGCGATTGTGATCTTCCTCTCGGTCCTTCTGGTCCAGTCCCTCACCCTCCTTGGCAAGGACCGTCTCCAGTCGCTCCTGTGGTTCCTCTACACAGCCCTCTTCCACCGTTCCACTCTCTCCTCGCAACGCGCTCTCCGCCGCGACGTCTACGCTACCAAACAGGAACTCGCCGCAACCTCTTCTCAGGACCAGTTCGCCAAATGGGCCAAACTCCGCCGTAAAGTCGACAAGGGACTCGCCGAACTCGAACGCACCAATGCCTCGCTCGCCTCTTCGCGCACCACATTCAACATGCTCTTCAAGGGCGTCATGTTTGCACTGACGACAATCCTACCGTTCTGCGTCACGAGCTGGTACTCCAAGACGCCTATCTTCTGGCTTCCACCGGGCGAGCATAGCTGGTTTGGTCCTGTGGGATGGTTTTTGGCGCTCCCGCGTGCGCCGAGGGGCGCGGTGAGCAGTACGGTTTGGCAGATGGTCTGCTCCAGGACGCTCATCGCCGTCGGTGGCGCGCTGGTGAACTTGGTTCCCGGCAAGAGGGAGGAGGAGGTGTTGAGCAAGGCAAAAGTCGAAGAGGTGCAGCAGGAGTTGGATGAGAAGAAGGCTGCAGCGTCGGGACAGACGGCGACACCCAGTGGACAGGCGAGGAAGCGCACAAACGCGGCGTCAGCGTCAGAGAAGCCGCATCTGTAGCATACCTTCCATCATCAAAGAATCAAATCACACACAATCTAAGCACACTGCGTCTTGGCGTACAAATACATTCTCGTCGATCAATGATGATGCCCCTCGCCCGCACCCATCGCCGCCAACAAACCCTGCAGGAACCTCGGCGTACACGCACCCGCCATCAGCAACCCAATCCTCAACCACTTGCCCAGAATCTGCACCTCCCCTACCTCCTCCTCCCTCCTCGGCACGGTATCCGCCTCAGCGCCCGCCAGCTCCAACACCGCATGAAAAGCGACAAACAAAAACGTGCCCCCCGAAAACGCCAGTGCCGTACCGATACTCTTCCCGTCAATCCCGTTGTCTGCTGCTACTTTGACTCCGGCTGCGATGTCTGCGTCGAAGAACACTGCGAGCAGCATATACGTCAGCACAGCACCGAGGGGCGAAGCGAGCGCAAAGACGGCGACGGCCTTGCGGATTGAGGTGCGCGAGAGACGTTGTGACATGAGCATCGCACAGAGGCCGAAGGCGGCGGGAGCCTTGTGCACCATGATGGCGATGAAGACGACCATGGTGAGCGTTTCATCGCCTGATCGCGCCGAGGCGCCCATGGCGATCCCGTCAGCGGCGGCGTGGATTAGGAGGCCGAGGATGGTGGTGAGCGCCTGTCCGAAGCTGGACGAGCCGCTGGTGGTGGACGACATGGATCTCGATCGCTTCGATCTTGGCGCGCTACTGCTAGAGTCGTGACGGTGCAACAGGGGTGCGTTGGCAGATGATGCGTCGTGACCAGGCGTGTCGCGGTTGAGCGTAGTGCTGCTGCGTGGAGAGCTTTGCCACTCGCCGCCGCCGTGAGCCGACGAGAGGCGTTTGAGATCGGCGTGGTGATAGTGCTCGGGATCATGGATATCGTAGTCGTCGGGGAGATCCTGGTCGCTGTTGCTGCTGGAAGCTGTTGCGACGCTCTCGATGCGTCTGTGAGGGTCGTTGCGCGCTGATGCGTTTTGCGCGCCGGCTGCTCCAGACTGAGCCTCTTGGTCAATGTCGGCGATGCCGTGCTGCGAGCGGTCAAAGATGGTGAAAGAGGCTCTGCTGCTGGTTTTGTGTAGCGCGTTGGGCGTCGCTGTTGGGTCGGGTCTATGGTGGAAGGACTTGGAAAGGCGATGTGTCTCGAGACGAGGTCGCGCGGGGTAGTCGGCGTGATTCGAGGATCCGTTGTGCTGCGTCTTGTCGTTGCTTTGCGCTGTCAATGCGCTATCCGACGATGCAGTGAGCTGATCGATCACGTACATGAGGACGATGCCGAAGAGGATGCTGCTTCCGAGACGATGCTCTGCGTTGGTCTGGGTGAACTCGTTGTGGTCGTGGCCATGCTCGTGATCGTGATCGTGGGTAGGCTCCTCTGATCGTTTTGTGACGAAGGACCATGCCCATGGCGTCTCATTTGACTGGACATCCGCCGCTGCTGCCTGCATTTGAAGTGAAGCCAGTGGTTTGAAAGCGCCAGCAGGATGCAAGACGTTGGCGAACACGTTGACGCTGGCGTGCGATTCGGGTGTCACGTTGGAAAAGAGAGAGCTGGCGCCTTCGGGGATGACGACCGTGACAGCGGCTCCGACGAGGAGACCGGCCCCAAAGACTTCGAGAACGCGCATCATACGATGTGACAATGGCAGGGAGAGGGGGGCCAGGCCGCACAGGAGGGTGCCCACTCCCATGCCGCTGACGAGCAGCACGAAGGGGAGGAAGCCCGACATGATGTTCGCGTGGATCCTGTGTGCAGCTCCAATGAAAGGATATTCACGCGGGCTGCTGACGCTAGTGAGGCCGTTGATCACTATGGAGACTGCATGGATCCGATCGCACGTCCGTACTCTTGCTCCTGTGGGTGCGTTGCAACAGCGAGTCCTTATCGAGCGCGTGTAGTTGATGAGAGACCGTTGCGTACTTGAAAGAGCGTGATGATGGTGGCCTCTATGGTGGATGAGGGAATGTCAGGATGGAGGCAGGCTACAGCAAAATGATATGTGTAAGCTGTGGAGCGCAGGAATGTCGGTTCCCTCGGCAGTCGCTGCACGTTCGAACAAAGTCATCTCGGCCAAATCAGAGTCTGCGAACGCTGTCAGCGCAGATTTGGCGCAGCAGAAAGCCAAGAATGTTCAAGCGACCCTTGCGGTTATCGCCTTGTCGTAGGCCTAACATTCTTTCTTTTTCGCAGTCACGATTATGTCACGGTGACATGCGCTGATTCTCATTTTCTTTTCGCAACATCAAGCGTTTTGCAGCCGCAGGTCTTTGCGTTTCTTCTGAAAAAAAAAAGAAATTTTTGAAGAGCCTCTCCTCCTCCTCATAAAGCGGGCCTGCTCCTCGCTCTTCCTCTTTCCCTTCTAACCCAGCTACTCGGCTTGGCTCACAAATATACCCCTGCACTCTTTGCATCCTCATTATACCTTTGTCTCCTTGCATCCTTTCTCCCTTCCTCTCCTTCCCTCGGCGCCCCCTCTCACTGCGCTACCACCCCATCACACCATGTCGAAACGCCCCTCCTCTCCCTCTTTGGAGGGCAAGGCAGCAACCACCTCTGCCCCCTCGCAACTCAATCGCATCAAGGATGCCGACGGCGACGATGACATGGGCGAGTTCGAGGACCAGTTCGAGGACGAATACGACGAAGAAGACGCCGACGCCGTCATTGCTGCACGTGACTCAGACGACGATGACGATGACGACGATGGCGAAACCATGCAGGTCGACGGCATCAAGGTCGACGGCAAGATTCAACGTCCCGAAGACGACGAAGCCGAAGCTGCCGAGCCGGAAGAGCAAGTCTACATCCCCGGTGTCAACAAGCTCGAGGAGGGCCAAACACTCGAAGCCGACCAGAGTGCCTACGAGATGCTCCACCGCCTCAACGTCACCTGGCCCTGTCTCTCGTTCGACCACCTCAAAGACCACCTCGGCAACGACAGGCAGAGCTACCCACACACCTCCTACATGGTCGCTGGTACCCAGGCCGACATCGCCTCGCGCAACGAGATCTACGTCATGAAGGCGAGCCAGCTGCACAAGACCCAGAACGACGATGGTAAGTTTTTTTTTCTTCTCTGTGAAGGGTTTTCGCAATGATGCCTTGAGGCATTTGGCTGTATGAGCCGTCTCCTGCCCCTGTGGGGTTCTGGACGTGGCTCGATGCCGACAACATCTCAGCTACCTAATTTTTTACAACTTCTGAGCCATAACCCGCACACACCTTGTTCCTTCTTTCCCCATAATTGAACACGTGCTGACATTGCTTCTTCTGTAATGCTTGCTAGGTCTCTCCGACGACGACGACGACGACGACGACGAGAACGATCTCGATGACGACGCCATCCTCGAGTACAAATCCATCCCCGTCGTCGGCGGAATCAACCGTGTCCGTGCCGCGCCCACCTCCACCCCTGTTTCTGACCTCGAACCCTGTCTCGACCCCTACCCCGTCGCTGCCTGGTCCGAAGTAGGCGATGTGAAGATCTTCGACGTGCGACCATTGCTCAACTCGCTCGATCGCCCTGGCACCAGCTACGACGCGCGCAAGGTCAACACGCCCATGTTTACCGTCAAGGCGCACAACGGTGTCGAGGGGTACGCTATGGACTGGGCGGGCGTTGTCAACGGCGGTTCCTCCTCCAGTGGCAAAGCGTCGTCGCTCCGATTGTTAACCGGTGACATCCACTCCAAGATCTTCCTCACCACCGCCGGCAACGCCGGCTTCACCACCAACCCCACCCCCTTCACCTCTCACACCTCCTCCGTCGAAGACCTGCAGTGGTCACCCAAAGAACCCACCGTCTTCGCCTCCTGCTCGGCTGACCGCTCGATCCGCGTCTGGGATGTCCGCGTCAAAACCCGACGCAGTGTCATCTCGGTCGACTCCGCTCACGCGCAAGACGTCAACGTCATCTCGTGGAACCGAGGGACGGACTATTTGCTCGTCTCGGGTGGCGACGAGGGAGCGCTCAAGGTGTGGGATTTGCGACACTTTAAGCCGAACGCCACCGCGGCGCCGTCGCCGGTGGCGCACTTTGACTGGCACAAGGCGCCGATCAGCTCGGTCGAGTGGCATCCGACGGAGGACTCGATTTTCGCGGCGGCGGGCAGGGACGATCAGGTGACGTTGTGGGATCTGTCGGTGGAGCAGGACGACGAAGAGGTGGCGGGAGAGGGTCTGAAGGATGTTCCCCCGCAGTTGCTGTTCTGTCACCATGGGCTGACGGATTGTAAGGAGTTGCATTGGCATCCTCAGGTTCCGGGCATGTTGGGCACGACCAGTTTGGACGGGTTCAATATCTTCAAGACCATCTCTGTATAACTCGCCCGCTGCATTTTTGTCAATTGGACACCGTCCGGCCGTGGTGCCGCTGTATTTGTACCGAAGCATTCTTCACCTCGTGTGCTTGTGTGGTCTCATCGTGTGCTCATCAGTGTCTCTCATCGTGTGTCTAACTTGAACTCCCGCCTCGCGCCGCACCCACTTCTCGCAAGCTTCCTATCAAATGTAGATTCGTACATTGCCTATTCATCCCTAACTCGCATCCGGCCACTCCCTCAGCTCAATAACGCTATCCGGCCCGCCAAACGCCAAAATCGGCAGGTGCGGATGAAACGCCATACTTCCCACTGCCGGGGTAAAACTGCTCGGTGCATTCTCTGCCGCCGGTGGCAACTGCGTGTGCAGGGGATTCGTCGGGTTCGGCCCCGCAGTACCGTTGGTTCCATGAGCCGGGTTGAGGATGCTGCTGCCTCCGAGGGTCGGGTGATGCGTCTCCCCAGGATGGTGTAGGTTGAAGTGGTGATGACGATGTCCCGGATTGAGCGCTTCAGGTGGGTAGAGCAGGGTGCTGTTGCCCAAATGCTGCGTCGAACCCGTGGGTGCAAAGTTGCGCACGATCGGCCTCCCCAACGTCTTGAGCGTCTCCAAATGCGTCAGCAACACCGTCTGCGGACTCGCACTCGGCCTCAACGGCTTGGGTGCCGAACTAACCGCAAACAACGGCACCCTCTCGTGAACCGACATACACGACATCTTCCCTCCCAACTTGCCCCCCAGACTGAGCCTGGAGATCGACGAACGAACGCGCATATCCCACAGCCGCACCTCACCGTCAACGCTAGCGGTCACAAGTTCGCGCGAACCCCGTTTTTGGAGATGCACGTTCTGCACCCATGTCTGGTGCTCCTCCCACAACCGCACCAGGCTCGCCTCGGGCGGGTTGCGGCGGTCGTACACGCCGACGGTGCCGTCGCCGAAGCCCGCTACGAAGAGGTGGCCAAAGTCGGATTCGGACGAGATCGAGGTGACGCAGCTAGAGGCGCGTGTGGGGATGTCGACGACACACAGCTCGCGGTGGGCGTCCCACACTCGAATCACCCGGCTGTCGCCACCGGCGAGCAGGTGGCCGGAGCCCTGCAGCCAGTCGACGATCAGCCCGCTCGGACGCTTGCTCCGCACCAAGTCGGGGAGGGCTTGGAAGCTGGATGCGAGCTCGGGACCGCGGAAGCCCGCCGTGTGCGCGGGGGAGTCGTAGTGCCGGTAGATGCGCACGTTGCCCTCCGCAGAGCCCACCAGCAGCATCGCATCGCTGTCCTCGTTGATGAACAGCGCAGATGTGATGTTCGTCCGCGCCGGATTGCCGTTGGCAAACCGGCTCAGCAGGCGCTTCTCCTCCCAGTCCCAAACCGCCACGGTATCCTGGTCGCTCGCCGTGACGAGATGGTTCTCGTACTGGTGGAACAGCATCAGGTGCGGAACGGCGCCGTTGCGGATGTAGCCTCCGTGCTCGGTCCAGGCAGACTGGGCGGCCGCGTCGGCAATCTCGAGCGAGTGCTCGGTGAGTCGGCTGTTGCGCTGCTTCTTCCAGTGCTGCACATTGTACTTGATGCTGCCCGGCTCTTCGCTCTCGGCCTGCTTCATCTGCGGCTCGATGTAGTACTCGCTGCACCACGCGAAGAGGCGGCTCTTGAGCGGGAGCGTCTCGCGAAGCTCGTTGCCGGCGCCGCTGGAGCCGACCGACCCCACGGGTGTGCTGAGTCCGCTGCTGCCGGGTGTTGGTACGAAGCCCCACCGGTTCGCCCGCGTCACGGCCGGCGAAGAGGCAGGCGTGTTCTGGGTGGACCCTTCCGCACTGCCAGTGAAGCGCGAACGGAAGCGGTACATGTCCATCGCGATCAGCCCGGCGAGGGCGTCGCCCACCTTGACGTGGTCGTCGACTGCAACATGCGGATCGCTTTCCAGCTCGTCGCAGTAGAACCGGTGTGGGTCGCCAACACCACCGTTGCCGTGATCGATGCTGCTGTCGTGCACGCTTCCGTTGCCGTTGCCGTTGACGTACTGCTGAGCATGCGATCCGCTGCCGGATGTGCCCGCAGACTTCCTTCGATCGGCCCTTCCGTTGATGTACGACAGGCTCTCGGCACTCTGAGAGCGGTTGCCCAGCTTGGTGGAAGCCGAGTTCAGAGGCGAAGAAGGCACCGAGACAGTAGAGGGCGCCTCCGAGGAGGGGTCCGTCGCGCCTCCTGCTCCGCCCTTGGACAGGTAGGGTGAGCTGTATTGAGCGGCAGCGGCTTTGGTACCTGGGCTGCGACGCGGGGCTAGCACTGCTGGGCCGGGAGGTGGGATGCCTGAAGGTCCAGCTTCGCCGTAGAGAGGTCGGCCCATGCTGTCGTGGTCCGAGCCGACTGGTGAGGCAGGTCGCGAGTACCCAAGCGTGGCCAGCGTCTTGACGGCTTGAGCTAGAGTCGAGCTGCGTTTGGGAGCAGCGTGAGACTGTGCTCGCACCATCTGGCCAGGTCGAGCCGGACCGGAACCCCCTGTGCCGAAGCCAGAAGGTGGGACGTGGGCTCCATTGAGGGCGGCAATCTGAGATGTCGACATCTCGTCCGTCGAGCCGGGCGTAGTCCCCGTGGAGCGCGGTGTCAATGGGAAGTATCCTTCCAGACCAGCGTCAGTGCTAGTGGGTGTGGTGAATCGCGAGATAGCCTCAGCAGCTCCGAAGCCTCGCAGAACGCTCTCTCCTGCACTCGACACATCGCTCTCGAGGAGCAGCGCGATGATGAAATCGACCACGGTGCAGGCCAAGTTGGCAACTTCTGGGTTCGAGTCCACGCTGAGGTCCAGCAGCGCCACAAAGATGGTCATGAACGCGGGAATGTTGGCAATATCCTCTTCCTCGATCTCTTGCTCGATCAACAACTTGGAGGCAAGTCGAGCGAGCAGTGCTTCCTCGTTTGCGAGTGCGCCCGGCGACGGCCCGGAGATGCTCTTGCTGGATGAGCCTCGACCGAGGGAGGCCAGCGAGCCGCGTCGGGTATCGGTACCTGACGATGGCCCTGCTTTCGCACGCGAGTTGGCTGCCTTGCCGCTCTGCTGGGGTGGATTCTGCAGGCTTCCCTCTCTGGAATAGTAGAGGTAGGCGGCAAGGACGAAGAAGCCTTTGTACTCGGCCACGACGGGACTGAGGGCAATGACCAGCTCCTTTCGCACCAATGGACTGCAATCTCCTTTGGTTGTGAGCAGTGCTGTGGCAATTCCGATCTCAAGACCTCTCTGCTTGGCGGGTGGCAGACCTGTCGCAGCACCAGTGCCGGGGCAGAACCGCCGAGACGAGTTCGGCCGGTTGCTGTTGGAGACGGGGACGGGCTCGCCGGTGGTATACGAGACAATGTCGACTTGGTCTTGACTGGACCCACTCGCGCCGAGCAGAGTGCCCAAAGCATGCAGGACCGCCGACCGAACCTCAGGCGAGACGTCGCCGAGCATGCAGCAGAGCTTTCCGTGAGCATCGAGCGAGATGGCGCGCGCCTTGCCCGCCTCGTTGTCGTCCCACAACTGCGCCAGACAGAGCGCGCTCCATTGCCGCAAGAGAAAGTCGTCGTCCTCCAAGTGCTCCAAGCACGACTGCATCACGTCCGTCTCGAGACAGGCCGCTTGCCCAGCGGGGAAATCCTGGCAGAAGACCGCAAGAATGAAGGCACACATGGCCTGATGCTCCGACACGTTGGGAATGGGGATGGACGGGCCGGTGCCGCCGGCGTTCTGACCGACATTGTTGTTCTGGAAGGGACTGAGAACACCGGCAAAGTAGATGAAGCCATTGTCTCGCAACAGATCGTTCTGACAGCTGCGGTCGACGGCGAGGATGCGCGCCCAGATGTAGATGAGCACCGGCTTGAGATCGGCGGCAGGGCTCTGCAGTAGCTTGAGCACGTACGGGAAGATGCCGATGCTCAGCGCCATGTTGACCGCCCAGGGTCCCAGATCCAAGAACTGGCTGAGCAGGATGAGCGCGCGTAGACGATGCGCTTGCGAGAGCAAGACTTGCAATACGATGGGAAGCTGATCAGGAGGCTCGCGCACTGGACTGACGTCTCCATCGTCGTCGAAGGCTTCCGGATCCGCACCGGTGGCTGCCGATGACAGCCCAGCCGAAGGATTGCCATGCGGTGTGATTGCGGCATTGACTCGCCGCCTCCTGCCTTTTCGACTGACGCCTCCTTGTTGCAGCCACACCTCGAAAGCCTTGAGTTGTTCGCTGAAGAATGTGCTGTGACGGTATTCAAACGATGCGAGATGCGGCGGCACGGGCGGGCCGCCCTCAGCTGCTTCCGCCTGGGCTCGCTCTTTGGCGAGGAGCGTCGGGAGCTGAGCAAGACACTGATCCACTGCCAAATCCCAGCTGTCCCAAAGTGGATGGTTGTGTGTTGGCGGAAGCTTAGGATGGCTCATCGGCGTGCAGTGATAGAAGCGCATGATGCGTTCTGCAAGCAAGAAGTTGCGGAGGAGCGCAGCCACCATGAGATCGTCGCGGAAAAGGCGGCGGAAGATGGTGCGTGGAAGGACGGTCCATGCGATGGTGTCGGTGATGGCGGTGAAGATCCAATTGAGTTCACCGAGAGGGGTCCGCCTGTCTTGCAAACGGCCAGGGATGTTCATGACCATGTCGACGTTGAGCTTGGAGGGCAATGGGTTTTGAAGGACGAACCAGCGGAGAGAGATCTCGATCGGAGAAGTCAGACAGCAGGTGAATAGATCGGCTGGAAGATCTGGATTCATCGGAAGCACTTCGTCGGGTCCGCAAGCTGCAAGATGGATCGACTCTCGAAGAGGAAAGTGAGGTTCCTCCGTGGATGATGTGTCGGCGCCCGACTTCTTTGCCGAGGAAGATGTGTCGGTGTTGGTCTTGGAGCGATCTCGGTCGCTAGAACGGCCGTGGCCTTCTCTGTCCCTCTGAGACCGCGTTGCCTCCTCTTCCGCCTTCCTCTCCTGCAGACGCTTGAAGTTGACGACGACGTTGCCGGCAGAACTGGCATCCCAGACAAAGATGCACGGACTGCCGAGCCAGGTGAGAAGGTCGTAGAGGGTGACCGGAATGTATTGTGTGTACGCCTTGTTGAAGACCCAGATCTCGCCCCCTGGAGTTGGTTTGGGTACGCCGTAGCCGTTGTAGTAGAAGAGCACCCGCTCGTCCTTTGCCGCCCTTCTCAAGGTGGTGCAGAAACGGCGTGTCTCTTCGACGATCGGATCGAGATACTGCTTGTAGCGGGTCTTGGTGCTCAGCGTCTCGAACTGGGCTTGCAGATTGCGACCGATGGCTGGCAATGCTTTGGATACTTCAAGCGAGCTGGGGTCCATCCAGCAGATGAGCTTTGAGCAAGGATTGGTCTTTGAGACATCAGGAGGGTCGACGCCGATGTTGAGACACATGACGAGTGCAGCTGTGACTGTTCGTAGACGCTCGCGCATTCGCCAGTCTGGAAGGTCTCTCTCGTCTCTTGGTTTGGGGTTGCCATGGGTGATATGTCGTTTGAGTCCCCAGTGAAAGAACGAGTGCTGAAGCATCCATTCGTTGACCTCCTCTACGAGAAGCGCACCATGACGTTTGCCGCTTGCTGTGGAAGCGTCATCTTCCTCCTCGCCTAGCTGTTGGAGATCTGCTTCGATCACGAGCATGGCGCGGGTGTTGCGCGAGGGTGCATAGTCGTCGAGGAGCTGGCTAGCTGAGGTAGTGCTGCGAGTAAGAGTTTCTGAGTCCGACATCTGTGGAAAAGATTGTTGCTGTTGCTGTTGCTGTTGCTGTTGCTGTTGCTGTTGCTGTTGCTGCTTCTTTTGAGCTGAGCGGGAGGAAGAGGCCCGACTGTTGGAAGTTGCGTCGACCATATAGGGATGCGGTGCTGGTGAGCTTGAGCCAGACGGTCGACGCGTCTCCGGTGGCTCAAAGTGAGCTGCAAGGTGCGCCATGCTGACAGATGTCTAGCGCCGATATCAAGAAACGCGGCGACGATAGCACGCTTGTCGCCGAGCTGTCGTCGAGGCGTGTCGTTTGGGCTGGATCACGACGTTGGCCAAGGAGAAAAGTGTCGCTCGATCGTGACGATGTTGGGCGAATCGCGCTCTCGGAAACCTAGCTGATCAGATTCGGGCTTCGACGCCTGCGTGGATGTAGATTGGAACGCAGACATCCAATGACGACGCTTCACCCTGTCGTCAAAGGTGCTGCTATGTGTTGGCGGTGAGAAGAAGAAGAAGGTCGAGAGCAATCGGCAATGAGGATTCGAGCGTTGGAAGAGCCGACCGATGATGATGCATCAGCTGTTTGAGCGCTGCGCAGCCGAACAGCAACGGGTCCGAGCGTCTGAGTCTGCTGCGTTGAGCAGACTTTTTCTTGATTTCATCAACGGAAAGGGAACAAAAATATGCAGGCGGGCAGAGGCGCGTGGCCGTGGCTTGATTTTCTCGCAAGGGTGTGAGATCGTATGGCGCCATCGTTCAGCATCGTTTGGTTCCCTTGCTTTCGCCTTGCCGTGGTCAATGACGAGACCATTTAGGAAGACTCTTCGATGGAGGCAGCCGAGGACAGGTCTCAGTGAGTCTCATGCCGGCTCAGATCGATCTCGCGCCTCGCCATGGCTCAATCACGCGTGAGGTCTGTGTCATTGACGTTCATTGCATGCTGAATCTGCGTGTATGATCGTATCTACGCGCGCAGAGACTGCGGGTATCGGTTTGCTCGTCTAAAACAAGTGGGCAAAGAAGCGGAGGGAATCAAGTTCGACCTCTGTACGCCTACAATGCCTCGTCAATCGCCAAGATGTTCTGCGGGATCCAATTCAATGCGTAGGAATCCTTGAACGACCAGGGCCAGTTGTTCTCGGCCTTCCAGTTGAAGAAGATCCAGCCTGTACCTCGATCGTAGGCCACCGTCTGGGTTTCGAAGAACTGTCGGTTGAGCTTGGCGACGTCAGCAGCAGTGACGGTGGCCGAGTAGCCCGTGGGACAGTCGGTGCAGCTGATGGCCAAGCTGAACTCGCCAGTGACAATCTGCCTGCCGAGCGTCGCAGTAGCGGCGGCAATGTCGTCGCCATCCTGCTTGACCAGCGTGATGTGGTTTGCGTAGGGCAGATTGACACGGGGAGCAAACACGTGATAGCGGTGAGTGTCGATCATGGCAGGCGTGCCGGCCAGAACTCCACCTCCCGACACGAATGGTGCCAGGTTGGTCAGGGGCACAGCGAAGCAGTCGTGGAAAACGAGCTGTGGCCTCGACGGTGCCGAACCACTGATGGCGGCATTGATCCTGTCAGCAGCCGTCTTGTACACGCCGGCAATAAAGTCGGCTCCCAGGACGTTGCACAGCGGCTCGTTCAAGACCTCGATCGACCTGACGATACCACCGTAGCTGGGATCGTTGACGTATCGCGTCACCATAGCTGTCAGCGCGGTGTAAAGGCGCTCTGCGTTATCCGGGCTGCTACCAAAGCCGACTGGACCGATACGACCACTGTTGTCGAAACCATTCTGGCTGCCCGGTGCCGTGTGCATGTCGAGGATTACGTTGAGGCCGTACTTGGCTGCGAGAGCGACTGCCTGGTCGATGTACGGAAGCTCGGCTCCGGCAAGGTAAGGCTCCGAGGTCGACGAGCTGAAGGCCCAGTGAGGTACGGGAATACGAACGGTGTTGAGACCCAGGTTCTTGATCTGGCTGAAGTCCGACTCGACGATGAAGGTGGACCAGTGCTGCTGTAGGATGTCTCGTGCCTTGGCGTCGTTGTTGATGGTGGTCATGACGGTCCATTGGTCTACCGGTCGGACGGACGATCCACCGGCTTGCTGCGCAGCTGTGAAGACACTTGGTGTCAGGAAATCCTCCAAAATGAACCAACCGCCGAGGTTGACGCCGCGGATCTTGCCCGTGCTTGGGGCAAGGACGGGTGTAGAGGTGGTGGTCGTGGAGGGAAGGGTTGCTGAAGTGGTGCCGACGATGCTTGTTGTGGTAGCGGTTGCGGAAGTGGTGACGATGACGCTGGTGCTAGTGGCGGTACCTGAGGGAGCGATGGCGCTGGCAATGGTAGCGGTGGCCGAGCTGGTAACGATGACGCTTGAGGCGGTGGCCATGATGGTGGCCGAGGTAGTGCTTGCCGTGGCTGTGGCCTTCTTGGCGGGACCGCGCTTATCCGCTGCACCAAGGAGGCCCCCTACGATGTTTGTCAAGGCGGTAGGTTTCAAGACAGCCCATCGCCTGGCGGGAGTGGGGGCGTTTTTGGCCTTAGCCTTGAGAGGAGATGCTGGGGCGGCTTGTGTGATCGAGGGGAAGACCAGCATGGCCAGAAGAGCCCAGGCAAGGACCAGGGCGAACAGCGAGCGAGCCATGGTTATGAGAATGCAATGGAGAGGAGGAGTGAGGCGGAGTGAGAGAGTGGAAGACTGAAGTCGGGGGATGAGAGGCGCAAGGGGCTGGGGAGAGGGGGCAAGGGAAGGACTGGGATGGAGAGGATGCTAGCAGGGTGCTTGAGGATGAGGCTTCAAAAACACGGGGACCGGTCGATACGGACACTCCTTATATCCATGGTGTCGACGGCTCAGATGAGAATCTCGGTCAAGGTCGGTGTGCAGCATTGTCGACGTCGGCGTGTGTCTGCTGGTGGACTGTACAAGCAACGGAAGGCTACCTAAGCCTGTCTCTGCGCGCAATGTGTTCAAGCGGAGCTACAGTAGCCGCCTCGCCGGCATCGCTCGGACGGATTGCATGATAACATGCCCTGTCACACGAAACATAGCACTCCGGCTTGATGCTACTTTGATGCCGTTGAACACATATCTCTGGCGGGTAAACAAGGGTAAGCCACCGAACCAGGCTGCGTTCTCGGAAGGCTGCGTGAGAAGAAAATGGAGCCGGTGACGTTACGCTACCCGCGCTGTTGGTCATTATGTCTCAGCGGTATCTAGTGTATCGCTGCAGGCTGCCCGCCCTGGGAGCAAAAGCCACGATGAGGACCAAAAGCCACGAGAAGGATGGTGGGAAAGTGGGGTCCCATCTTGACTGCGCGGCGGCTACGCTGGTGTTGTGGATTGTAGCGAGCCTTTCTGCCACCCTTTATTCTGGCGGCGGAGTAGCAAATCGATGGTCAGACCAGATTCCCAGACATTTTACGAGCGCTTGTCTCCAGCAGACGGACGAGCAACCGCAAGCGATCAATTGCGTCGGTAGCCTTCCTGTTGCGCGCCTTCGCTTGTGCAGTTTGACAGCTCGTCTCGATTTTTCCACGAACCCTTCGTCATTTTGCCAGAGGAGCCAGCGGAGTTGAGATCGACCGAAACATGCTCATGGGAAAGGTTCGACTCGAGGGAACCTGCCAAGTGACCATTTGCATCGATCTGGGCAAGCTGCAGCCAGCGATGCTTCGATGTTGATGTTGCACAAGTCGGCGTTCATGCCAATCTTGTCGTCGCAGAGCTCGCGGATGGGGCCGGATATTGGCGGTGCTGATGCTCATCAGAGCGTCAGTTGAACGGCAGCATTCATTCGTGGCGGGGCGTGCAGAATGGTGGCGGCAAAGTGGACAAAAGAATAAGCGGAAAGAAGGGTTCCGCATGATGAAAGGAATTTAGGTTGATTAATTCGCCATGCTGCGATGCGCTGCGATGCGAGCCGATCAGGGTCTTTCTCTCTTTCTCTTTCCCTGCCCCGAAATGGAGCGAAAAGCGCACGGGAAACGTGCAGCTTGCAGAGCGGCGATTGCGGGCATCTGATGTCACCAGTCACGAGTTGAGCCTTCAGCCACCCCAATGTCCACCTATGCCACTATTGCTCGATCGTTGCCCGATGACAGAGCTGAGGACCAGCTTTTTTTTTCGCCTCGTCTCGCTTAGATAGCTCAGAGTCGCATCCACGTCCAGGCTCTCGCTTGTACCTGTTGGACACCGAAGGCGAGACGTCGTGGTGGACTAACGCATAGATAGCACGACAACGTGAACATTTGCATCAAGATTCAGCTTCTTTGCGCGCTACGGGTTGCTCATGCCTACGGCTCGCATGCGCACAAACGCCATCCCGATTGCTCGGTTGACGAAGCAGTTCCCCGAGACCAAGGCATCATCAAGAGAGCGTCTTGCTGTGATTTCGAGATCGATCATACCTGAGACAGAGACCGCGGGTCCTTCGGATCGAGCTTCCACGATGCGATCCCCAAGTGAGGCTTGGGTGTGTCACGTCTTGTTGGGTTCAGTCTACTGATTGCTCAACACTGTCGATGCAATGCAGATGGCGTCGAAGCCATCCATTGTGTTCCACCCTGATCAAGAGCCAAGCGTCTTTGAGCATCAGCGCCTGTCTCTCCGACCATTTGAGATTCCCATCGGGTTGGGCGAATCATACAGTGTCTTGAGCTTGACGGGACAATCATCATCGATCTCGCGTTCCTGTCTGATGACAACCAATCCAAGCACGACAGGAACATTTGCGCAAAAGAGACGAGCTGCAAGCCATGGTGGGATGGGGGGCTTGCCCTGAATGAGGAGCAGCAAGTCGGGGGAAAAAAAGGGGGATTCGATGGAAAAGTAGAGGTGCCCTGATCCTGGCGCTGCTTGTCGTTGCTGTGTGCGCCTGCTAAGCGATGAGTGTGGCTGCTTGCCGCCTCGTTCGTTCTTGGATTCTGTTCGTTTGCCGCGATCTCGACTGTCAACAGCGGGTGGCGAGTCCTAGCCGCTCTCCATCAAGGCTTCAGCCCGGCTATCGCAATCGCATGCAGCCGGATTGCGCCTTTGATCAATGACACAGGTCTCAGTGGCGTTGAGGTTCTGAAAGCGAGCCGCATGCTGGGCTGCGCCGTGCCGAGACGTTGTGCGTCTGCCAGGCGCCTACAAGTCGGAGCTAAGTCGAAAGAGAGAGAGAGAGAGAGAGAGACATTTGGACGCCACGCTCTGGCACTAACTTAGCCTTGCAGCTGGGCTGCTTTCAGATTCCAAAAGCGACCGTCCTCGGTCCAATCCGGGAAAAAAGTTTTAGCGGTGTTAGGCTCGTGATCAGCAACACGCTAGACAGTTGAAAAAAGCAAGATGTTAGACCGGGCTTCTCGAATATATACAATTTTGTGCGCCATCGCTTTGACAGTTCTAAGCTCCCGCCAAGCAGCTGTCAGGCGACGCCTCAAGAAAGGGTGCGGCGACTACTGATTACGAATTCTGAGTTCTCTCGAATACCCTGTGCGACAAGTACTTTGAAGGACTTGAAGTGAAAACCTTAAAAAAACTGTACGCTTCACATTAGCGCGCGGTCTAGAATCGTTGCAGTCAGTTTCAAAGCCCAAACGGCTGGCTGCTTCTCTGGCGTTGTCGCTGAATTGGCCTCTTCAGGGTGCAAGTAAGTGTGTGTGGCGTAGCAGCCATTGGCGATCTCGTCAATCCTCCTTGTGACACCTGCTCATCGAGATCACTCGCCCCCATCATCTCGACACTTTCTTTCTCTGCTAGACGTATCATCTCATCGCCGCACGCCCTCCTACGATCTTCGCTTCACCTTCCGGTCCAGTCTCTTCGCATCACAAATCCTCTCAATCATCCCCAGCCCTGCAGTCGTCGACTTCCGCATCTCACTTGCATTTCGCGCATTCCACACCTCTTCAGCATCACACAACCAGACCGACGCAGTCAACGACTCGAAGCTCTCCTGTCTTGCCTGTATCTTCCGCACCACCTGCGTCAGGATTGAATCCGAGGCTGGCGCTTGGGGCTCTACGATCAATTCGACCTGCTTTCTTTCAACAATACCACCCGACCTTGCCCCGCGCTTTCGCTCCTGCAGCGCAAACTTTTTCGCTTTGGATGCTTCTCTGCTCTTTATAGCTCATCAGCCCTTCCCTCGGTGTATCTCGGTGTTTTAGCTGACCGATCGATACGAGGCACGACCTGTTCGCTAGTCTCCTCCTCCTCAATTTCTCCGAGCCTTCCTCGCTACAACACCTCACCATGCAGATCAAGCTGTATTCCTCGCTACCAGAGGAGGCCGTTGATCCCTCCATCTCCAACACAGCCGCACAGATCGACCATCAGCCATCTGTCCAAAGCCTGGCACCCACTGCCGAAACCCTTCGTGCTGATCCGCATGCCTCATCCCAGGCTCTGGCCGCTCCGTCTCACGCACAGCAGCACGATCGCGGCCTCATGTCCATCGATATCCAAGAGACCAATCGCAAATTCTTATCCGCCTCTCCAAACTCGGCTGCTTTCAAGCGTCTTGCGGCTGATTCCGATTCAGGCTCCAACACCGATGGCACCACTTCCTTGCCTTCCACTGAACCTTCAACCACTCCAGACGAAGCCGGAAGCAGCAGCAGCGCCTCTGGTTCTGGACAAAAGGGAAGCAAAAGGGCGCGCATCGGATCGTTTGAGCCTTCTTCCCACGTCGGCCCTTCTTCGCGAAGGCCTTCTGCTCACACACACGCGCGTCATCCGCTCGGTATCAAACCACTCGGCAACGCATTCCTCTCGAACCGCAACGACCGATCCTCTTCGCTAGGCTTGTTTGCACGCTTCGAGGACGAGTTCCTCCTAGCTTTCCTCTCTAGCTTCGCAGACGACCCTTCCACGCTAGTCAAGCTCGAAGCCGTCAGTCATGGCCTCTACACCTTCATTAACGCTACCAACTCTATCTGGCGCGAAGCTTTCCTCCACTGCTTCAATGGCAAGATGAAGAGATGGTGCGGAAGCTGGAAGCGTACCTTCATCTGGCATCACAAGATGCAGCGCGCAGTCGTCGATGACAAAACTCGAGACTCGATGGATGGTGGCCACTTCGCCCTCCTAGATCCACCAGCTCCGCGTATCCAGTCACCCTACATCTTCTCGGATACCCTCTACCATCCCTTCCGCCTTGCCATGGCTCCTCTTGAGCACCTCGTTGCTCCGGCATGCCGTGTCTACAGTGCCATCACAAAGATTGATCTTGCCGAATCCGGCTCGATAGCCATCTTCAAGCAGCAGTACGCCTACGCCAACAAGCCTGCCATTGTTCAGAACGCCATGCCTCCCAAGGACTGGCCATGCCGCGAATGGTCGCTCGACAAGCTTTCCCAGCGATGGCCAAATCGCTTCTTCCAATGCGAGGCCATGCGATCGCGTCTGCCTTCCTACTTTAGCTACTCGCGAGGCATGCAGCATCTCCAGGAGCAGACGTGGTCTCGCCTGGTTGAGGAAGAGAGCGATGAGCAGGGCGCGACCCGACGACGCTTGTCTTCACTGACCGCTTCCGACACGGGCACTCCATCGGATGAAAGCGGTCCTCGCGACAAGTCAGCCTTACCGCTCCACGACACGCCGTATACCATCTCTCGTGTTGGTCCGCATCTCTTCTCGGCCAGCGCTGATGACGGTGACTCCACCTTTGACCCGTACGCCGTGCCCGACGAGTCGCCCTTCTACCTGTTCGACGCATCCTTCGCCGACGATCCGCATGCATCGCTCGAATGGAGGGTGCCCAAGTTCTTCCAGCAGATCTCGACCACCTCGACCGATGCCGCATCGCAGCACGACATGTCAGCTGTACGATCGGACCTGTTCTCGCTCCTCGGACTCTTACGCCCAGATCATCGGTGGATCATCGCCGGCCCGGCGCGCAGCGGCAGTGGATGGCACAAGGATCCCAACGGCACTTCTGCCTGGAACGCCGTCCTATCCGGGCGTAAAGCATGGATGATGCTGCCACCCCACATTTGCCCTCCCGGCGTTTACGTTAGCGAAGACGAAGCTGAGGTCACTGCGCCACTGAGCATCGCCGAATGGCTGCTCGAGTTTGCCGCCGAGACGCGTCGGCTGTACGGACCCGAAGCGGCCCGACCGGAAGATCGGCTGCTCGTGGAGGGGGTGTGCGAAGAAGGAGAGGTGCTGTACGTGCCTAGTGGATGGTGGCACCTCGTTATCAACCTCGAAGAGTCGGTTGCGCTGACGCAGAACTTTGTCTCTCCGGCGGAGTTGGGGATCGTGCTCGACTTTATGAAGAACAAGTCGGACCAGCTATCTGGGTTCAAACGCAGTCAGCAGGTCGAAGGAGGTGCTGCAGAGAGCATGCTTGCACCGGGCAGACAGGCCGCTTCCATCACCTCTTCCCCACTCAAACCCGAAGAGGACGAGGAGTGCGATGGTGCAGGGTTCGACGTCTTTGAGCTCTTCTGCGACCGACTGGGTCGGTTTGACAAAGAGCTGCTAGAGGCCAGTCTAAAACAGGTCGGGGGTTTGGAGGAGGCACGAAGGGCGACGTGTCCGCCGTTGAGACCGATGCCAAAGGTCAAGAGGGGGGCGAGGGAAGGGCCGACCTGGTGGGAGAAGCTCAAGCAGGCCCACACCGAGGACGAGGGCAAGGTGGAGACGGCTGAGAAGGAGGCTGGGTTTTCATTCGGGAACCAGCTGACGAGTTGCGAGCTCGAGCTGGACGACGTGCCCTGGTAGTCGCACGACGGAGTGCAACCTTTGCAACATTGGATTCGTCGCTCGATGTCACGCTGTATACTTTTCTCGCGTCTCTTTGCATGTTCCACAATCGCACACCGCAATTCACACTATTCGCCGCAATTCAAACTATTCGCACACACGCAGCCTGTTCGCACCACAGTCTCCGCAGATTGCTGAACGTCGTGCATTCCTCATCGACCCTAGATCCACCCACTTCCTGCACCGCCCCATCTTTCTCGACCGCTCGACCCTCCAGCCCCCGCCTCCTCACTCGCCGAAGAGCAGCTCCAGATTCTGCATCGTCTCACTCCCCCCCTTCTCCGCCTCCTCTCCCTGCTTGAGCGCATGCCTGATCAGCATCTCCTTCCTCCTCTGAATCAGCAGGATCCGATTCTCGATCGAATCCCGCACCAAATACCTGAACACGCTCACCTCCTTTGTCTGGCCTAGACGGTGGATGCGGTCGATGGCCTGATTCTCGATGCTGCTGTTCCACCAGAAGTCGAGCAGCCAGATCTTGTTGGCTGCGGTCAGATTCAGCCCCACCCCGCCTGCCTTTAGCGAGATGAGGAAGAGCAGCGTTTCGCCGGCGGAGGAGGAGGGGGATTGGAACTCGACCAGGAGCTTCTCGCGGGTTTTTTGCGGGGTTGAACCGTCGAGTCGGAGAAATCGGAATCGGTAGCGTTGGAGGACCGGCTCGATGAGGTCGAGGAACGAGGTGAATTGGGAAAAGATGACACCTTTAAAGGCGCCTTCGGACGCACGGATGGCGTTAAGGTGATCGAGGAGGGCGGTGACTTTGGTGGATGATCGCAGGTTGTTCCTCACGTAGATTGTCGATGGCAACCCACCCCCAACCGCAGCACCGGGGACGGAGGGGGTACCAGGAGGGGTAACCGGTCGGGTCCGGATCGCCTCGATGAGATCCGTCTCCTCTACCGGCCCCACCCGGCACGTTGGACAGGATCCTGGCTCGGATTTGTCCTT
Organism: Pseudozyma pruni; assembly: GCA_023212685.1. NCBI lineage: Eukaryota > Fungi > Basidiomycota > Ustilaginomycetes > Ustilaginales > Ustilaginaceae > Pseudozyma > Pseudozyma pruni. Next base: position 70,691 of record JALBYD010000001.1, read on the forward strand.
GCACTGACGAATGTAGTCGACGAGACACGCCTTGCACGCGCTGTGCATGCATCGTGGCAGGTAGCAGGGGGAGACTTGCGGGTCTTCGAAGCAGATCGGACACTCGTCGGTGGAGGAGGCATCGCCGTGCATCTCGCGGAGCAGACGGTCGACAGTAGCCTTCGAGTAGTTGGTCGAGTCGTCGGTATCGAGGTTCGAGGACGATTGGAACTGGGCGACGAGGTCGCGTAGATCGTCGGTGCCAGGAGTGCTGTCTTCGCCCGCACCGTCGTCGAGGCCGAACTCGGCGGCGTCTGCGTCGTCCTCGTCCTGGACACCTCCGTCATTGGCACCCTCGCCTCGTTTCTTCTTCGCCGACCCGGCCTTCAACACGAGCGCAGGATGGCACACCGCCTGCCTCAACCGCATCAGCACACTAAAAATCACCGAAAAGTTCCTCGTCACCGTCCCGTTGGCCTTCATCGTCGCAAACTGCAGATACGCCCTCCTATACACATTGTCGTAGATCCGCCTCTCCAGCTCGGTAAATTCCAACTCCCTCACCTCGACCCTTTTGGGCGGAAGCTGAACGATCGGCTTTCCATCCTTGTCCTTCATCCGCTTCTCGCGTCGCAGCAGCACCGACTCGAGGATCACCTGTACCACGTCCAGCGCCTTGGTCGATTTCGCCTGGAACGGCTTGCAGACGAAGCTGTTGAAGAACGAGAAATCACCCCACGGCTCGACGCGGAGGAACTTGAGCAGACTGAACAGGTCCGTCAAGCGATTGATGATCGGCGTGCCTGTGAGAGCCCATCGACGACGGGAGACGAGGTCGCAGCAGGCGCGAGCGTTCATGGTGGAGCGGTTCTTGATGTTGTGCGCCTCATCCAGGATGACGCGGAGCCAGTCGATGCAGTATAACGGCGCAGTGCTGGAGAGGTGACGGTTTGAGGAGCCGCCGCCGTCGAGGAAGCGGCGGTATTCGGTGACGAGCGTGCCGTAGGACGTGATGACGACGTCGACTTTGCCCGATTCGAGCTGCGCAAGGAGGTCGCCCTTGGTGTCGGCGTAGTAGAGGACCGGAGTGAGCGAGCCAGGGGCAGAGGCACGGATGAGCTCGTCACGCCATTGACCGATAAGACTCATCGGCGCAACTACGAGCGAGGCTTTGCCTTTCGAGACGGATGCTTTGAGAAGAGCCTTGCGTTGATCGACGCTCGAGGACGAGGCAGCGAACGCGGAGGCAAGCGATGTCTGTTTAGCCGAGCCTTTCCGCTTCGACGCACCTTCTTCGCCAATGTCGATCGCGTCGTCATCAACCTCGCTCTCTTCTCCCGGATCCGCAGTGCGATTCGCGTGGAGCAGACTCGCGACCATGATCGTCTTTCCTAACCCCATCTCGTCGGCCAGGATCCCACCGCGCGACCCCTTACTAGCACGCTGAAAGTCCAGGCTGAGATCGCCTGTATACGGGTTGAAGTAGAACATGCGAGTCGGGCTGAGCACCAACCGCTCATTCGCCTCCGGGTTGTCGTAGTCGAGCGGAAACTCGTACTCTTCCCAGAGTGGATGGAGCGACAGACTCCTTTCGCCCGAATCACCATTCTGCTGCTGTGTCGAGCTCTGGTCTTGGCTAGAGGATGACTGACCGGGCGCCCTTTCCATATTCTTCATCCAGCCCAACGCTTGCTTCTGATATGGCCGCAGTGTGAGGAGGAATGACTCGGGCGGTTCGACTTCGGGAAGGTGCGCATCGTTGGCCTGCGCTTTGCGGTAAACTTCATCGAGCTGATTGAGGTTGAGCTCGGTGCCATCGTTCTCTTCGACGTCGGCATCGCCCTCGGTCTGCTGCTGTGCTTTTTGCAGTTGATCTGCGATTCCGTCTTCTTCAGTGCTGTCGGCGTCGATCTCGATGGCGGCCGTTGCAGCATCGCCTGCAGCGGGAGGCAGCTCTGCTCTTGTCTCGGTCGATGTGGCCGCACCCGCTGCAGCGGGCTTGACAGTCGACTCGACATCGCCTCCGTACTGATCGAGCATGGCCTCGCTGGAAAAGTCATCGGTCGCCTTGTGCGACTTGAGGATCGAGTTGCTGAGGCTCGGCTTAAGATCGCAGACGCGAAACATCCGCAACAGGCTGATCTTTCGTTCTCGCAGCGTCTTTTCCAGATCGGACTCTGCCGTCTCTGGACGCAGACCTTCGTTCTGGTCGTCGAGCTCTCGATGGCCGAGAAGAGACAGAAAGAAGGCATCAAATTTGATATACGCCTTGACCTGCAGAATGATATCGCAACCGACGGTGAGCGAAGACGGGCAGTCGACCACGACGCCTTCAAAATCGGCAATGCCAGTGTCGATGAGCTTGGACATCCACGTAGCGACCTCGAGAGGCAGACGACCGACCTCGAATCCTCGCATGTTGCTGAAGCGCACAATGAAGTCTTCCTTCTCCTTGGACTTCTGCTTCGAGGTGAAGAAGCTTCCGGATCCCGCTGAAGCTGCGCCGCCAAAGTTGAGCGTGGTCTGCTTGCCTTTCTTGATTCCGCCATTTGTGAGCTTTGATCCGGGCTTGCTCGTCTCTGGAGGAGGTTGCTTCTTGCGAGGGCGGAAGATTCGGACAGCATCGCCTGGCTTGACATAAGACGATCCCTTGGACAGTGACCAGGCGGAAAGCACAAATGTGCCGAGGAATCGACGATCGAAAGCATCGTGGCGAAGACGTGGATCTGGGGTGGGTGAGCGACGTCGCGGTGGGCTCGTGCTCTGAACACTGATGGCAGGAGATGGAGACGACCGTTTCAACTTCTTAGCAAGTCCATTTGAGCCGTGAACGCTATTCGATTGAGGCGAGCGTTTGCGTGCTGGAGGTATTGGGGACGAGGATCGATCAAGGACTTCAGAGCTGGGCAAGAACTCTTCATCCTCGCTGGTCACCTTTGTGCGGGCCACGGGTTTGAGCTCCTGATGGGCCTGTGTAGAGAAGAAGTCGTCTCCCTCCTCACCATCTGCGGCCCAGTCGGCGACATCATCATCCTCGCCAGCCAAGAAAAGCGGCTTCGCGTTTTGGACCGCTGCTCTAGGAGGCTGCTGTCTGCGTGCGGGAGACTCGGCGGCGGCGGCGGCGGCGGCGGCGGTAGCGATCGTCGACGCTACAATGCTGAAATCCTCCGAGCTGCCTTCATCGTGGTCTGCGGCGGACCCCTCCGCTCGATGATCGTCGTGTGCGGTCGATGTCGATGAGGTGGCCCTCTCGTCGCTGCGCCTCACTTGCGATCCTGGCTTGAGGGGCGAAGAAGTCGTGGCTGAAGGTGAGGAAGCAAAAAAGTCGCGAGAGGGCTGTGACTGCGGATCCGCACTCGACTGCGTTGTCATCGTCGTCGGCGCCGTTCCGAAGATAGCCTGCTCTGCGAAGGTGATTAGAGCTTACGGCACATCCGGCAGTGGTGGTGATGAATCGCTCAGATGGATGTCGGAAGGAGGCCGAGTGTATGCGGAAGCTGCAAAGCTGCAGTCCGCCCGCCACTGTGACCGCAACTCAGCCCTTTCCCAACACCAAAAAAAGTGTTCTTCTCAGGCTGACACACGCGAACCGCGTAAATGGAGCCAAAGCACGCGGCTGCTGAGAAACGGCGTAATCACCCGATCTGCTGCAAACAGGTGCCGATCCAAAAAGGATTAGTGGTCGGTGCGTCGCTGTGAAAAGGCAAGAAGAAATTTGGTCAAGCTGCAAGGTCAAGACCGAAGCACGCTCCTGTGCCTGACACCGACCGCCACGCTCCTTTCCTCCTCAACCCCAACCCCACCTCGAAATCAAAACCACTACTTCGCACTCAATATGGCAGGCGGAAACTTCGAACTCGTCGCGCTGGGCAACCCGCTGCTCGACATGCAGATTCGCAACGGCGAAGCCATGCTCGAAAAGTACAACCTCAAGCCCAACGACGCCGTGCTCGCCGACGAGAAGCAGCTCGCCATCTACCAGGATATTGTCGACAACTACGACGTCACCTACGTTGCCGGTGGTGCCGCCCAGAACGCCGCTCGCTGCGCACAGTATGTGCTGCCCGCCAACTCCACCGCCTACCTCGGCTGTGTTGGCAAGGACGACCTCGCCAAGCAGTTGCAGGCGGCCAACGACAAGGAGGGGCTCAAGTCGATCTACCAGTTCAGCGATGACCAGCCTACCGGATCGTGTGCCGTCGTCATCACCGGACACAATCGATCGCTGTGCACCAACCTCGGTGCTGCCGAGAAGTTCTCCAAGTCGCACCTCGAGACCGAGGAGGCCAAGAAGGCCATTCAGAACGCAAAGATCTTCTACCTCGGCGGTTTCTTCCTCACACACGGTCTCGAGTCCGCCCTCGTCCTCGCCGAAGAAGCCAAGTCGCGCGACGTTTCGTTCACCATGAACCTCTCCGCCCCCTTCATCCCGCAGTTCTTCACCTCGCAAGTCGACTCGATCGTCCCCTACGCCGACGTCATCTTCGGCAACGAGACCGAGGCCGAGGCCTGGGCCGCCGCACACGAGCTCGAGTCCAAGGACCTCAAGACCATCGCCCAGGCCATCGCCGACTTTGACGCCAAGACTACCAAGGCCGAGAAGCGCGTCGTCATCATCACCCAGGGTGCCCAGCCCACCATCGTCGCCAAGAAGGGCGACAAGAGCCAGTTTGTGCACGAGACGCCCAAGATCAACCCCGCCGACATTGTCGACACCAACGGTGCTGGTGATGCTTTCGCTGGTGGTGTCGTTGGTGCGCTTGTGCTCGGCAAGAGTGTCGATGAGGCCGTGGAGGTCGGCCACAAGCTCGGTGGCATGTGCATCGGTCAGGTCGGTCCCATTCTCAAGTTCCCCAAGGAGAACGTTCTCTAAATGGAAACCGATTGCTCTCAACATAGCCAACATTGCCTCATGTCTATCCAACACGCATTTCGAGGGTGCTCAACATACCCCGTCTTTCGCCTGCACGCATCGGACGTCTGTAATAAACTCCATCTCCAAGCGCAAGCGTGTGTCGTCAGGCAGCGAAAAAAAAAACCCGTGCTGTGAGTGAGCGCGAGCGTGAATCAGAGGCCTACAACAAGGCTTTCAGAGAGCGGACGTGAACGAGAGGCTACGCTTGGATGTTTCACAAACAAAGCGTTCGTCGCCAAGCGCAAGAAACAAGCTTTTCACCATCTCGACCTCACAAAGGCGTTGATCGAGACGCCAGAGATTCGAGGACTGTCGCTGCTGCGCAGTCTGGAAAGCGAGTGAGGAGAGGACGCCGTGCCTGGTCGCATCACACGCACGGCCCGAGGTCCGAACGTCTACAAAGCATTTGTCGTCAGCGACAGCAAATTCCGCAACCCTTTCCGCACGAAGCGTTCATCGCCAGGTACGAGAAAAAGGATGTACCAGCTCCTTCCGTACAAAGCATTGGAGGCCAGGCACAAGGATTCCGCTTTGATGCCTCAGTCTACGCGCTGAAAGAGCAAGCAAGGAAGCAGGCATTGCCCGTCGACCCAGCCGCCGTGTTCGGCCCAATGACCTGCAAAGTCGAGCATCCGTGGTCAGGCACGAGAGTTGATCTTCGAGACGACTGCACATGTCGAGCGAGAAGGTTCAGGCACGAAAAAAGCCGGAAGGTAGAATCGCGTCCCTGAGCGCTCGATCCTCCTCATCTCATCAGACGTCTCAACTATAACAACGATCGTAGACCAACATTCATGAGCACAGGCCTGAATGGTTAGGCGAGGATAAGGGATTGCGGTACTACAAATACAAAGTGAAGGAAAAGCGAGGGAAGAATCGGAACGTCCAGCTGCGGAAAAAATCGCGACCATCCGCCGCTAAGCTTGATATCGATCCGTTCGTGATCGCTCCTAGCTTAGCATCCGGTGAGCTTGTTCTTTGGCCACTTGTAGGGATAGCGGGTCAAATTTGCGTTTGTGAATAGCTCCATGTGATTCGAGATGTACTGAGCAGTGGGATGATCAGGAGGATCGCAAGAGATGCGGTCGGTCTGACCATCCAACTGGTAGACACGAACATAGTCGACCGACATGGTGGCCGGAAATTCGACACCGCCAGCGCCAAAATTGACGTGCTGGAAGGTAGGCGACATGCCCAAGTTCATGATGATCGACATTGGTTCCACCGAGATGGTTCGGACACCGATATCCATGGGTGGGTTCGCGGGCATGGCCTTGCCGTTGATGGACCACGAAGGCTTGCCGTCGACGTACCACACGATTGAGCCGCCACCATTCTCGTTCCAGTCGGGGTGGTACTCGACACCGTAGGTGACGTACTGGTTGGAGCTGTCGACGTAGCCCGTGTCAGGGATCTGAGTGAGCGACGAGACGGCCTCCTGGTAGACGTTGCCCTTGTACGAGTTGATCTGTGTCAGCTCTTCGTCCCAGATCTTGACGGCAGCCGACGTGTTGACCCACTCGTAGTTCACGTCGAAGGGGGCAACCTGGTAGGACTGCGAGGCGTAGCCGTGAGCGACGCCCTGGTGGGTCTGAATTTGAGCTTCGAGGATGTCGAGCTCTGGCGAAGAACGAGCGACATTGACGTTGGGACCCGGGTGGTCCTCGCCCGGGCAGGTGCATGCGGGAGATCGCATGCCCGAAAGGAACGAGACGCGTCCGCCTACCGCGAAAGTACCTTGGGAATGGAGAGCGTCATCGGGGCCAGTGCCGTTGACCCAGGTCTGGTTTTGCAGGATACCAGCATCACAGCCAGCGTACGAGTAAGGCCACATGCCGTCGGTGGAGCCTGGGTAGCCGGGACGCCCCAGGTTGCCCATAAGCCAGAGACCAGGCCAGTAGCCAGAGGTGGCGGGTCCACCAGGCATGCGCATCGAGAACTCGATATAGCCACCCTGGAAGCAAAACTTATTCCAGGATTGAACCATGCCCGATTGGAAGTTGAGGTTGTGTGTAATCTTCTGGGTCATGGTGAGGGTGAGCGCGCCGCCGGTGGTGTTGACGGCCTCTGGACTGTAGTACTCATAGTCGCCCGTGACGCCGTAGTAGAGATCCATGGCCTCCCAGAACGGGTCATCACCCGGCCAGAAGGTGCGACCTTCCTTTTCGAACTCGTCCGAGAATACAAGATGATACGAGTTGCCATCGGCAGGCGAAGTGCGCGTGTAGGCCGACTGAGGGGTGTCAGAGTCGACAAGACTGAAGAGCGGAAGGTCGGGGACCTGCCCAGAGCCGTTGGTGCCGCCAATGTTGAAGCCGCTGGAGCCGACCTTGTTGCGAAGCTTTTCAAAGTGCGAGATGATGGGGTAACCGGCAAAGAGAGCGACGAGACCGAGGACGAGGACAAAGAGGGTGAGGACGTTGGCGAACCCACGCCAGGATATGGCATGCGAATGAGACTCCTTCTTCCAGTCGTGCAGATCATCGTCGTCCTCGGGGCCGTTGAAGAGGGGCTGATTGGCGCCGCCACCGGTGGCGAACTTGTAGTCAGAGGCAGAGGCGGAGCCGGAAGAGGCAGAAGTGTTGGCGCGCGAATTGGCCATGGCTGGTCTGATGTTCTGCTGATTGTTGCGTGAGCGGTAGCCGGTGGTGGGCAATTGACGATGCTGCTGATGGGTAGAAGAGGTCTCTGCGCTCGAGAAGGAGCCTGAGGTGTTTTGATTGGGAGCATTACCACGCGGGCCAGGACGAGCACCCGCTGATGGAGGAGTGTAGGAGACTTGCTTGTACGAAGGCATGGCTTTCGACTGGGGCTGCGAGCCCGGAACGCTGCGATAATTGCCGCCCTGTCGACTCATTGGCGGTGGCCAGAGTGGTCGTAAGGAGGATGGATAGAGCTCTCACTGCGGCTTCGATGGAGAGAAATGAAAAGTAGTTGTTATGATGATCGGCTAGAACGAGTGGAGCCGCCGCTTCGTGTGAGGGCGGATTAAGTGGGTACCAACAAAGATGAAGGCAATCGTCAGCGATGCTGGACGAAACAGGAGTCGGAGGTCAGGATGAGGATGAGAGGGAGTGATGGAATCAGGACAAGCAAGAACGAGGAAGATGGAGCAGATCAAGTTCGAGCAGGCTTTGGAGCGCACAGGAATATCCACTCAGGGGAGAGGCGGTTCGCCGTGATGGACACACAGGAAGCGGCGGGACAAGGGGAAGTCTGTACGGCCAAGCCAGCTGTGAGGGGCGGCAGAGAGAGAGAGAGAGCAAGGCAAGCCGAGTACAGTAAGGCGAAGTCGGGGATTGCGAGAGAGTGGCTACACTGTGGCATGGCAGCACTGTCAGAGGAGAGGCTCAGCAGAACACTTTTTGACAGGCCGGCAATGGACCCTGTCTCTCTGTCTCTCGGTCGCTCCGACCGACTAAGCTAAGAGCCATGTCGGCGGATCTCAGGGGACACAGCACAAGGGAGAGAGAGAGAGACAGGTGAGAGACAGGGAGAAAGCCACGGGCGCGTTTTTTCAAGTGGCGCCACAAGAGACTCCGCGTCTGCAATACAAAATGAGACGAATTTCAAGCAAAGGTGAGCAAAGCCGATGGTTGGAATGCTGAGCCTCGTACGAAGCTGTCTGCTGTCGAAGCATGGTTGACAGCGGCAGTGCGCTTCTCAGATCCATCCTCGATTCCGTTAACGATGAACGTTGCTACGCCACCTGAGCCTCGTGGTCGGTCATCGTGAGCTGGGACTGTGGTCAAGAAAAAGACAGGCTCAGCTCGGACCGCAAGAAGCTCGCAAACTGACACCTGGGTCTAAGCTCTAAGCTGCAGGCAGCTTGCAGATTGGGTTCCTGTGTTGACCTGTTCCTCTATGCCAGGCCGCAAGTCTAAACTTCGTTTCCCCAGGATGCGCGTCTACCTTACCGTACGTACACACGCGACCGATCCCAACCACAGGCAGACAGAAATGCAGCCGCGGGGACCTACCTGCCTTGAGCCGCCCGCCCGCAGGTTCAAATCAGATTTTCTCGGCTCGAGTGTTGGAAACGATCGAATACAAATTTTTCAAGTCCCTGAGCTGAAGATACAAGAATCTTGCAGTCACATCTCTTCCATGGCTGCACGGCCAATTCCTTTCATCAGTGCCCGAGCTCGGCCCGCATCCTCGGTTGGGCAATCAAGCAGCTGTGATCCACGCTGCCGAAGGAACTTGGGAGAGATTGGCGTATCGAGATCCCGTCTTGCCCGATGCCATCAAGAGGCTGAACCTCACGCTCTGCTGACCCTCGGCCAGCAGCATTTCGTCGGTCATCTCCGAGAAATCTTGAACCAGACCCTGACCATTCTTTTGCCATCGTCGCAAAGATGATGTTCAAACTTTTGAGCAGGCAGATAGAGACGAAACGCAAACAGTAACACGATTCGAGAGCGAGGTTCACGGAAGCCTTCAATCCGCTTTTTTTGTCAAGAAGGTAGCCGAGTATCGCAGCCACAAAAACGATGCGAGAGGGGCAAGTCGTGTGTGTGTGTGTGCGCAGAACGGATCGACCTCTGCCGCCGCCGCTGCTGCTTCGAGACCGCGTGGTTTCGATATCGGAAAAGCCGTGGAGCAGCTGACTGTGCCAAGACTCCGCTGTCGGATCTTCCAGATCATCCTGACACTCGTCTGAAAATTTCTCGCCTTTCTTCCTCCCATCTTCAACCTCTCTTCTCTTACAACCACCACCATCCCTTCTTCGTCAAGCCGCGACTGTGTCAAGATGGCCGCAGCACACGTCGAATCCACGCTTCCGGGCTACGCCCACAGCACCACCACCGTCGAGACGGTCCCCTCGTACAACGCTGCCAACGCTACTACGCCTTTCCCCACCAAGCTCCCCTGCTCGCTCGCCGTCAAGAACCTCGACCGCAAGCGCGACCCCATCCTCTTTGTCGACAGCAACGCGGATGAGAGGGTCGTCTTTGAGCTTGTGCAGCTCGAGTACTCGCGCGGATCGGCATTCGACAACACGCTATACCACAACCTCGTAGGCAACGCCGCCGAGGTCTTTGCTTCGCCCATCAAGGTGGTCGTCTCTGCCGAGCAGGCGACTCCGTTTGCGGTACGAAAGCACCTCGCATCTTCCACGTACGAAGTCATCGAGCTCGAGCACGATGGAAGCTTCGGCAAGTGCACAAAGATCTCCACCAAGGGTCTCTTCAAGAGCAAGTATCATCTCGAGATGCCAGCTGTCAGCGCGGACGAGGCTTCCGCATCAGCATCATCCTGCTCGGACGACATCTACATCAAGGGCTCGCTCAAATCCCTCGACGTATCTCTCCGCCGCAACGCTGCCGGTCAGAAGTCCACCCTTGTCGAGCTGGCAAAGGGCGTCCACGCTACCCTTGCCCACTTCGAGTCCTCCATCACCTCCCTCCCTTCGCATCTCTCGGTCCCCTACCTTGTCGCAGCCCTCTTCGCTGCTATCGATACCCACCGCGAGCACTACCTCACCTTCACCACCGACGAGAAGCTCGACGAGTTGCAGGCAAAGGTGCGACCTTCCGCCTGGGACAGCCTCTTCCTCCAAGCAGGTCAGACCAGCAAGAAGCAGAAGGAGTTCTCACAGCAGCTCGAGTCGGAACGGAGAAGGGAGTACAACGAAGCGGTGCACAACAAGAGCGCGTACCCGAACGGCATCATCCCTGCCCAGCGATCGGGGTCCAATTCGAGGTCGAGGTCGCGCGCTGCTTCGAGGGACGGATCGCGCACGGCTAGTCCTGCGCCCGGTCACAGGTTGAGCAAGGTGGACGACGCCGCAGAGGGCGAGGCTGATGAGTCGCGAGGGCGTCGCTGAGCGTCAAAGACTCACTTGCAGTGAAGTTGAGGTCCCTCGCGCACTCTTCGTCACGGCAGGCCTCATCACTTACGTGGTCAGCCCTCAACAGGCTTATGTTACATACCATCGCTCGCATCTTCTTTGCCGATAATACCAAACTCTCATCCGACTGACCACGTGAATCGGCACTGCGCGACATCGTGTGACTTGCGTCAGTTCATGAAGTCCGCCGTGAGTCCCACCGTGCCTCTTGCGCGTTGTCGGGTTACTTGCTCAGACGCACTGTGCATTGATGAAGCACGAGTGTCACCTGTCGACGTGAGCCGTCTGCTGCAACCACTCACCTCTGTGGGACGTCCACAGGAAACCTCGCATGAGCCGGTGGGCCTCCATCAATCAAGAGGTCACGCAGAGCCACCAAATCCATCTACGAGTCGTGCGGTTATAAAGCTGTGCCCATCTCGTTGCTGAGCACCTCACCACAGCCTAGCCTATCTCTAGTTTCACCGATCATGAGACTGCACATCGCTATCCTCGCCGCTCTGCTCGTCGCCATGTGCTGCGTCAACGCGACCGAGCTCGCTGCTGACCAACGCCGAGTCGATGTTGCCGTGTGCTGTAAGTGATCCAGCTCTCGTTTCCGATCCTGAACAGCCGTTGATCGCGACTTGACCCTCTTGCCTCTGATCATCGCAGCCCTTCCCTCCGCATTCCTCAGCAACAGCCTCATTCCAGGGATCAACTTCCACCCGTGTCCGCCGACAACCTCCTCTTCCTCGCCATCAACGCGTCTTGCGCTGGTCTCCGTCACCTCCAAGTCTGAGCTCCACCAGCAGCTTCGCGAGGGAGGCGGGGAAGGGTCGAACATGTACCGGCTGCAGGAATACCTGACACCAAGCTTGGGGACAGACGTGGTCTGCTGGCAAGCCTCAGAGACGAGATGTACGCGCTTCGGCATGGGGCCGGGGTTGCAGAAGCCTCCCCATGGAGAGGGTCAGATTCGGACGGTGTGGAAGAGGGGTGGGGGATGTGTTGGCGCGCTGAGAGCGGGGTCGCGAGGTGGGATAGTGGACACAAGGCGCAGCGGTCTCGGTGCCACGAGCTTTCTCTAGAGGAGTCGCTCTGATGGGCAGACCCGACTGAAGAGTGGTCACGCAAAGTTACCTGTACCTGTCGAAGAGGATGAATGCATTGAGACTCCGAAGCCTCGAGAGATTCACGTTGTAGTCGTCGCTCTGTGCGCTACAGCAGTACACATTCGATACAACCTCGAGCGGATTCAGCCATCTTTGGGCCAGCACTGAGCATCCACCTGGTCCAGATAGTAGCACTTGAACACCGATTTGCAATCCGTCAGCACGTAATGAGCCACCTCCAGATCCTGCACCACACTAAGCAATCGTCAGTTCAATCTCAAGGTCTCCGCTATGAGTCCCGAACTCACCTGAGCGATGCCGTCCAGATAATCCTCGTTCTCCCCAACGTACTCCTCACACTCCTCGTCGTCGGGGTCACAGTACGCCCAGAAGGAGTTGCTGAATTCGTGGTGCTTGCCGAAGAGCCGTCCGAGGTACTGTCTGAGGTTGTTGGCGTGGTGGCAGGTGGAGAGGCGGAGACCGCCGGTGTAGGGGGTGTGCGTGAATGGGAAGGTGCTCTTGCAGATTTTTGAGGTGGCAGCTAAGAGAGGCCGGTTGAAGGATGTCGTGGGGTGAGAAGGTGAAGTGGACGAGGCAAGGGTGGAAGGGAGGGTACTTACTGCATGCGAAGAGGGGGTCGGCGGGCCGGTCGTTGTCGTTGTCGCGCGTCTCGACGGTCACCACTACGTCGCGAGCGTTGGCGTTGGCAGCCGTCAAGATGCCGCCCGTAAGCCAAATAAGAAGGAAAGCTGGAGATCTCATTGTCGGAGTGGTCTCCTCGGTCTTCAGAAGTCGAACGAAGGGGCGATATCCAGAGAAAGGGAAAGTAGGACGCTCAACCAGCTTGAAAGGCTGTGTGCTCTTATGTGATTGGCCTTCATCTGGGACTTTGGTGCTCTCGATGGCTCGTTACCGCTAAGCTGCCACGCCATTCGTCATCACGCCGTCCAAATGCGATCAAAGCCTTCGACAAAGACCGCTCCCACGCCACGATAGTCACCCAGTCCCACTCTCCCCTCTTTCCCGTATCACATCGCAGCAGAGACGATCAGAGAGGCGATGGATGCTCAGCCATGACCACGGTGCAGTCCCACCGTGGCTGTGGTCAATGCCGCTCAGGTGAAGCCGTGTTATTGGGCCCTTGACAGCGTTTACAGACCAAGTCAACAGTTGGGTCACGCCACCACTCGTCTCATCTTTCAGACCAGCCTCTATTACGACGTGGGCACGAAAAGAAGTTGTGATATTGGCTCGAAGGAATGTGGAATATGCGCAAGGACTGGACACGCTGTTGGAACAGAGAGAGAGCAGAGCTCTGCGAAGACAAGCGTATACGACAGACCATCTACTTGGGGAAGCACTTTCCATCGACGTCCTTCACCTTGCTGCACTCGATGTTGGCGTTGCAGTTTGTCTGAGTGTTGATGCCGTCCTCGAGCGTCCAACGGACACCTCTCTCAGACCAATTCTTGCGCATCCCACTAACGCCCACATAAAAGGTATTGACAAACATACCCTTTCCCCGACTAAACGGGTTGAGGCGGTTATAGATGTTTCGGAGCGCTCCGTCGTGGTGGCACGTGGTGAGGGTGAGGGCGGGGTGGAAGGTGAGGTCGGTATAGTGCGAGGGGGATTTACAGCTGGTCGAGCGGATCACGCAGGCAAAGCGCGCGGAAGGGGGGTGGAGGGGCGCGGAGGAGCTGTCGAAGTCGATCTCGATGAGACCGGCGGAGGATGGGGGTGTGAGGACGAGGAGGGTGAGGAGGAGGCTCGCGAGGAGGAAGAGGTTGGTCTTGAACATCATTGTCGAGTGAATCGAGCGGACCATTCCAAGTGGGAATCGAGGTGAGCTGGGACGATGTGAGACAAGGTCAATGAAAGTGAGGCGAGGTCAGGTCAAGTCAGGTCAGGTCAGGCGAGCTGAGCTGAGCTGAGGTGAAGTGAGCTGTGATCAGGTCAAGCGAAGCGAGGTGAGGTGGGGTCAGCTGAGGTCAAGTGAGGTCAGGTGAGGTGAGACGAGGGGAGCTTACGTGAAGTGAGGTGAGACCAGGTTGAAGTGAGGTGAATCGAGGTGAATTGAGGTGAGGTGGCGTGAGTTTTCGTCGACGAGAGGCGACATATATACCCTTCACCGCTTGCTCTCAGGGACACACCAACATCGACAGAGCCCGACCGACGAGAACGACAGCGACATCTCCCACGGCTCGTCGCATAGGCGAGTGCCTTGACTCATGTACCTGCTCGTCACCTCACCCCTGGTTGTCGAGCGGATGTATCGCCACGCGACCCACCACTGCAACGCATCGACTCCTTTCATCAACCCGAAAGTGCTCCTTTCTCACACAACACACGCCTCACATCATTACCCTGTTTCATTCACATATCGCACACACATCCTCTCAACCCTCATGTGCAGCAGACATCCTTCATTCGCAAAAGACCCATCATCTGCACCGTACAACCTTCATCTTCACACCACCTCTCGTTTGCCACAAATCTCTTTCATTAACGATCCTTCATCTGCACCCACCGCATCTCTAAGCAAGGTACCCATTCGCCCGCAACCACTCCTCAACATCGTTCGCATCCCTCTCCACCCACCTAGCCTTGGCCCTCACCGCATCCAGACCCTGGCTCAAGCCCATACTGAACTTGGCCGTATCCTTACCCTTGAAGAACGCCTCAACATCCTGTGCATCCTTCTCACTGCTAAACGAGCTGAACGAATACTCGATCAACCTGCTGAGCGAGAAGTTGCCCGCGAACTTCTTGGCCAGCACGTCCCACCTCGACTTGGTGGCCTCCCAGATCAGTCGTCGACCGTGAACGTTGCCCGAGAGGGAGACGAAGAAGTACATGAAATCCTGCTCCTTGACCTCTCCGCTGTAGAGGAAGTCGATGGTGCGTTCGAGCAGCTTCTTGTCCGAAGCCTCGCCGAGGGCCAGCATGGCAGCGATCTTGTGCGTAGGCGTTTGCGGTTTGCGGTAGATATCGAGCACAGCATTGTACTCCTTCTCACCGCCGAACTTGACGGCGCGCGTGAAGACGGTGCGAAGCAGATCGGGGTGGATCTGACTCTCGTCACCGGTAGCAATGTAGGCGTCGAAACGCTTCTTGATCTCGGACAGCGTCCACTCGTCCTCGCCGTTAGCAGCAGCGGAGATGGCAACTGCACGCAACTGCTTGAGATCGGGAGAATCGTTGGCGCCGAATTCGAAGCCGAGCTTCTTAGCGGTGGGACCAAAGATGTCAGCACGCAACTTCTTGATACCGTCCTGCACCTTGGGGTCCTGCTCCCACCAGGCGCTGCTGAGCGTGCCGATGTTGAGCGAAGAAGCCGAGTTGACAAGGTAGGTCGGGTCGTTCCTCAGAGCCTTGAGCAGCGAGAGACCGCCCGAGGTCTTGCCGTAACCAGCCGAAGCGAGGGTGAAGGCGTCCGAGACGAGACCGACACGGTCCTCGAGCGAGAAGCCCGAGTTGGCCTTGGCAGCCTCCTCGCCGAGCTTGGCGAGACGCTCGGGAGAGTAGGCGACACGGTAGACACCGATGGTCTCGGCGTTGAGCTTGTAGGTAGCGTCCTTGACGTCGGCGAGAGGAATCTTGACCTCGCGCTCGCTGTTGAGGAAGGCCTCGCGGTCCACAGAGACCTTGCCATCCGCACCAACGGTCTTGAGCATGAGCGGAACGTACCAGAGCGTCTCGTCTTCCTCGGGAGTGGGATCACCAGTTGACAAGAATCGGTTCTGCTTGATGCGCAAGCCATCCGCCTCCTCGTCAACAGTGAGAACGGGGAAACCCTGCTTGAGGATCCAGTTGGCCATGATGGAAGCAATGTCGCGACCCGACGACTCGCTGATGCCGTCCCACAGATCCTTGGTGACGGCGTTCGAGTAGAGGTGCTTCTTGAGGTAGATCGAGACACCCTTGAGGAAGACGTCCTCGCCGATCATGTTGGAAAGCATGCGCAGGACACTGGCACCCTTGGAGTACGAGATGGCGTCAAAGACCTGGTTGATAGCATCTTCGACGTTCTCGCCCTGAAGAGGCACCTCGATGGGGTGACTCGAGCGCTTGCCGTCGAGGTCGAGAGCTCGGTCAAGGTGGACATTGATGAACTCGGAGGCAGACTCCCATTCGGGGAAGCAGCGGTCCAGAATGACGACCTCACCCATCAGCGTGGCGAAAGCCTCGTTGAGCCAGAGGTTGTCCCACCAGTCGAGGGTAGCAATATTACCGAACCACTGATGGGCGACTTCGTGCGACTGCACACCGGCGGTACGCTTCTGGCCCTGGAGACCCGACTTCTCGGGGTCGTAGAGGTAGACCGAAGTTCGGCCGGTGATGAGACCCCAATTCTCCATGGCACCAGCATCGAAATCGGAGGCGACGAGAGTGTCGAGCTTGGGCAGAGGGTAAGCAACGTCAAAGACACGCTCGTACTCGGGCAAGACCTTGACCTTGACGTCGAGGGCGTACTGGGCCTGGTGGATGTACTCGGGGGTGGTGTAGACCTTCATGGGAATGACCTTGCCGGTGAGAGGGCTGGTGTAGCTGCTCTCGAGGCTGACAAAGGGACCGTTGGCCCATGCAACGAGGTAGGTCGAGACCTTGGGAGTGGTGGCAAACTCGGTGAGCGTCCAGTCGTTGGAGGCGGTCGAAGAGACCTCGGTCTTGCCTTCGGTCTTGCCCTCGGTCTTTCCAGCGCCGAGCGAAGCCTGGTCGAGACCGAGCTCGCTAGCACGCAGAAGCTTGTCCTGCTCGACCTGCGAGATGTCCTTGGAGCTGACAACGTTCATGTTGGCAAGTGCGGTGGTGTCCTTTCGGTGAATCATACGGAAAGTGTACGTGGCCTTGAGGTTGGGCTCGTCCCAGGTGGGGATGGCACGTCGAGCAGCAGTGGGCTCGAACTGAGTGAGAGCGTAGTAGCCCTTCTTGCCCTCGTGCTCCCAGGTGGAGCGATAGTAGCCCATCATGCTGTTGTCAATGTCGCTGGCGAAAGCAAGGACGAGCTGCGCCTTGGAGCCCTTGGGGAGAGCGTTGGGAAGCTTGGCAGTGGCACGTTCATGCTTGGTGTCGACATCGAGAGTAACGATGCTCTTGTTGTCGGTCTTGAGCGCCTGGCTGAGCACGAGCGACTTGCTGAGATGAAGCTTGGAAGCAGCGTTGAAGACGATCGAGTCGGTGTCCTCGAGGACATCGAGGTCAATCGTAGCCGTGCCAGAGAACTGAAGCGCCTCAAGGTCGGACTTGAGCGTGATGTCGTAGTGGGTGGGGACCACGCTGCGAGGCAGGCGGAACCACTTGGAGGCGTCGGAAGCGTCAGTCATGGCGGAAGAGACGGGAGCAAAAGCGGGATCGGCGAGCGAACAAGTTGCGTGGTTGCGGGAGAAAGATGCTGATCGAAGCGCCTGCCAGGTGGTTGATGCAGAGTGAGATCCGAAAGGCCAGAGGACGGCGAGCAAGGCAGCAAAAAGGCAAGATGCGAAGATGAGATGAGCCGTTTTGAAGAAGCGCCAAGACAAGGGTGGCATGTCTCTAGGTGACACGGATGTCGTGCGACCAGAGAAGACAGGAGATGACGGGTTGACAAACTAGCTTTGAGAACCTCTGTCCCGCCGAATCAAGAAGGAGAGATGCATACCTTTGTAGAGTCGCTCGAGATGCACGGACGAAGAAGCGCTCCTCTGCTGCTGCTTCTGAGAGTAGAAACGGCGGCGGTCTTGGCGGGGATGAGACGAAGCGCACGAGATGTGGTTTGCGAAGCGGAATAGGCTCGAACGGCGGAATGAGAAAGGAGCGAGGACAATTTCATCTGTCAACCGTTGATGGTGGGAGCGATGCAGCAAACACAGAAGCCAAAATGAGAAGCAAGTCTCAATGTCAGCGCTTTGTCTTTGCGCGGTGATCAAAGCGAGCAGCAGCAGCAGCAGCAGCAGCAGAACACTTACGCACAAATTAGGCCTTTACCAGAAAATAATCGAAAGGTGAGGAACCGTGCGCGCGACCTTTTTTTCTGCTGCTCCTATGCGCGGGTCAAGGTGATCAATGGTCTGTGATCCAGGGGTGCTCGAGAGAGGAAGTGCAAAGATGGTGATGGCGAGAAGGTCAGAAGCCGGATCGCTTCTTCTAAGAACAAGACTTTGTGACGACGCTGACGACGCCTCGAGCTGAGGTCAAAGCTCAGTCCCAGGGCGGAAGACATCCTTCCGGCGGTGGAAGCTCAATCTGCCAAAACCGGCAAGGTGGCTGTCTGGCTGGCTTAGGCAGCTCAGCTGTCAGTCGAGACAAAAAAAAAAAAGAAGTCAAAGCAGAGGGCAAGTCGAAAAGGGTGGAATGGCTTGGACCCTTACGGCTCACACGACTACAGGCACTTGAACAGCGTGTGTTGTTCGCGAAGAAGCTGCTGCCCATTTTTTTTTTCCTCTTCGTCCTTACTTCGGCGCGACGTCGCCCGATCCAATCCTAGACGACCTCATGCAACGGCTTCTTGGCCGGTCACGCTTCTCAAAACGGCAGCAAGTGCTCCGCAACGCATGGCCGCGCCTGCTCACCGCCAACCACAGCTTGCCGAGCTCTCCACGCAGGAAGAGAGCGGCAACTTGAAGCCAGCCGGTAGCCGACCCAGCGCATTTGACAGCATGCTCGCCCAAACCACTGTCCACCACACTGTGCGCCAAATCTAGCTAGAGATTGTTCAATTGACTGAAAAGCTTCGAGACCAAAAACGAGTGTCTGAGAAACAAAGATGCTATGAGAATGGAAAGTTGCACTATGAAAGAAGGTAGCACGTTCGACATAGAGAACTCGAGAAACGACTGTGTGAGGTGCTTGATACGGATGCGATGCAGGGTGAGATCTGTGGCAGCTCAGTGTCCAAAGTATCCGGGAGGCGGTACCTGTTGATGGAGGTTGGTCGTACTGCTACCATCCGACATCTCGCCGTGGATGCCATTACCGCGGTTCGCTTTGCGCACACGCAGCTGACGAGCTGGCCAGCCGGCATAGACGGCGCCTGCTTCGGCAATCTCTCCAGATGCGACCAGCGTGTGTTCGAGGAGCATCGAGCGCGGCTCCATGCTAGCACCCGAGAGCAGACGACTGCCCGTACGCATCGCGCAGCCATCTCCAATGCGCAGCTTGTTCAAGCTGAAGCGACCTCGCGAGTTGATGTGCGCCACCACCGAGCAGTCGTCGATGCTGACGCGATCGCCCATCGAGACCAGCTCCGGCTCGGTCAGCTGCAGCGATGGCTTGCCACCGGCCCAGATGGCGCAGTCCTTGCCAATCTTGGCACCCAGCGCTCGCAGATACCACACTGCAAACGCCGTGCCAGAGATGTTGCCGTAGATGTGACCGCCGAAGCCGCGTCCGAGAAGCTTTTGCAATGTGAGGTGAAGCTGCCAGCGCTGACAGTACGACGATTTGTCCCAGTCGTAGCGACCCTCGCGGCGTCGTCCGATCACGGCCCATTTGGTGGCGATCGTCCAAGCGAATGCCAATATCGCCTGAACCGTCAGGATCACCACAAAGAGGACGGCAATCACAGCATAGATGAGTCCGGGGCGGTACCAGTGGTCGTCGAACAGGAAGCCGATCGACGAATACTCAAAGTGCGTACGCAGCAGATTTAGCACCAGCACCGTGCCGACAGCGGCTGTCGCCCAGTAGGCCGAAGAGAAGATCGTCATACCCACGTTGATGACCACCAGCATGAGGTAGGGGAAGACGAAGAAGTTGGCCTGCCTCTTGTAGAAGGCTCGTCCGAACGGCGTGATGGTCTCGTCGCCGCCATCGCTGGTAAGCCCAGCTTCGCTCTTCTCCGGAACAGCTTTGCCGAAGCTCACCGCCTCGCCGTGCTTGGAGCCCATCCAGACACTGCCCTCCTCGTAGTGACCGTTGCGTCGCGCCAGGGCACCCGAGCCCATGACGCATTGCTTGCCGATGATGGTGCCGGGCAGGAGCACGACTCTATCTGCGATCATGGCGCCACGCCCGACACGAACGCGTGCCCAGCCGATGCTGTCCGACGTGAACACTTCCGAACGAGATCCAAAGACCACATCGTCACCGATCTCGAGCAACTCGGGGTCGGGGCAGTAGATGCTCGAACCTGGCCAGTAGACACGCTTGCCGACGCGGGCTCCCATGGCGCGGAAGATGACCGAGGTCATCTCGTAGTGCGTTCCCAGAATGGCAAGAGCGCGGCGTACTCGCGGCTGCGAAAGGAGCTGCTGATTCATCCAACGACGGAACAGTGCGTACTGGGTAGCGTTGCGCATCGAACCCTCCTTGTTGAGGCCAAGCATACGCTTGACAAAGATACCGAGAGCCAGGTTGATGAGCGGCGGCATGCCGTTTCGAACGACTCGAGCGACGTAATGCCAGCCGATACGACGCGGATAGGCGAACCAGGCGATGACTCCTTTGACACTGTCGTGGTGGTCGAAGGCAAACGGCTGCGAGAGAAGCATGAAGAGAGATGCGAACCATGGCACGAAGCAGGCAAAGCGAACGAGGAAGATGATCGGCCAGCCGATGAGCACCATCAGCGCCCAGTGAGGCTGAGGAGCGTTGTTGCGGTTGTAAGCAGCATAGGCGTCGGACGATGGCTCCTCGTGAGAGGAAGACTGAGGACCCCAAACTGTTCCGTCGGCCAACCTGGCACCGGGCGAGATCTGAGTGAAGGTGTTGACCACACAGTCGCGACCGATGATGATGGGCTCGAGGCGGAAGTAGCCGTCCCGCTCGACGCAGAAGCCTCGGACGAGACACTTGTCGATGCGGGCGCCGTCGTGGATGGTGATGAGGTCGTGCTCGGCGATCTTGGCGAACTGGTCAATCTTGACATCAGATCCGATCGACATTCCGAGCAGGCGGTAGTAGGTCTTCTGCAGTCCGGGCGTCATGGCGAAGAGACCCTTACCGGCAGTCTTGAGCGACTGGTTGACGATCCACCATCGAAGGTGGTAGTTGCACCACATGGGGTATTTGCCCGGACGGTAACGGCCAATGACGATCCACTTGAATGCGATGGCGGTGATGGGACAGATGATACGACTCGTCAGTCGTGCAACGACGATGGATGCGAGCAGCGCACCGACACGCTCCCAGAAGATGTCGCGAATGTAGAAGGCGGAGAAGGCGAGACCATGCAAGATGACGGTCCACGTCCATGCCGCCTTGAAGGGATAGAAGAAGAGGAAAGGAATAGCCTGGATGAAGAGCACCCAGGGATGCGTCTGGCTGCGCGGCTTGTACCCGTGGCTCTGGAAGGCGACATCCTCGTCCTCGTCGTATCGGTGGGCTGCGTACGTTGCCCCGAGAGCTCCCTTGTCGTCGTAGCCATCGTAGAAGTCGTCCTCGTCTTCCTCGATATCGCCTTGCTCGTCGTCGATGAGGTCGGCGATGCCGGCAATGGTGGAGTTGATAAAGAGCGTCGAGACTTCGAGCGACACACCGGTCTCTTTGCGGATGAGGTGAACGAGTCGGCCGAGCAAGAGACTGTTGCCTCCGAGAAGGAAGAAATCGGACTCGGCTGTGATGGAACCAGCCTCAGTGTCGAGCAAACGGGCAATGATGTCGCGGACAATCAACGCGGTGCGAGTCATGCTCGAGGCGTTCTGCCTGCGCACTTCGGCTTCCATGGTGTCAAAATCGATCTGGCCGTGGTTCTTTGCCAGTGGTTGTCGGAAGACGTGGAGCGGATTGGGCACCACGTAGCCGTGCAGCACTTGCGCCAATGCTCGATCGATATCGGCTGCGTCGTAGTCGGCATCCTCTTCGACCTGGATGAATGCTTCTGGTGAGCCGTCGCGGCGCTGACGCACGGCAGCCTCGATGATGCCGGGGATGCGGTAGCAGGCTCTCTCGACCGCCCTCACATCGACGGTGACGAGGTTGCAGGGAATGGGTTCCGAGAGCGGCACTTCCTTGCCGGGTGCTTTGGCTTCAAAATGACGCTGCAGCGGCGGTACGTCGTCCGAGAGCGGTCCGATTGACAGACGTGTGCCGAGTTTGATGCGGAGGGGTTTTCCTGCTTGGTTCTTGGGGAGGTCGTCCATGTAGACGGCGGCGAAGGGCCATTTGGATGGATGCAAGTGGGATCGCAGCATGTTGTGGAGTTCGGCGAGACCGACGCGAGGCTGGTTGGGCACCGGAACGATGACCACACCGATGGTCTCTTGCAGCACGGTGTGTTCGATCGAGAAGGCGAGGCACTGCTTGACGCGGTCCGAGCAAGCCTGTGTGATAGCCTCCTCGACTTCGAACGGGGAGACGACCTCACCACCCTTGTTGATGATCTCCTTGGAACGACCGGTGATGTAGAGATATCCGTCCGAGTCCATGTGACCCATATCTCCGGAGTCGAACCAGCCCTCGCTCGAGAAAGACGAGGTGTCCAAGGGCTCGAACGGGTCCGCAGATACCTCGTAACCTGAGAAGGTGGGCAGACCTCGTACCGAGACGGCACCCGTCTGGCCAACGGGCAATTCGCGCTCCTTGTCGAAGGGGTCTCGAATGGAGAGATCGGGACCACAGGCGACACCGGAGCAGCCTGGACGATCGAGCTGGTAGTTCGTAGGCGGCGAGGCGATGGGCATGCATTCGGTCATTCCGTACGACGGGAGCACAGCGCATCCGATGAAGGTCTCCTTGAGCTGCACGGCGAGCGAGGGCAAGAGACCACCTGCGGCGTTGGCGATCATCTTGATGTTGGTCTCCCTCGAGGCGTCGACTCCCTCGGGCTTGGACGCGAGAATGGCGTGGTGCATGGTGGGAGCTGCGTAGTACCATGTGGCACCGAGCTGCTTGGCGAGAGGCCACCAAGCGTTGGCGTCGAATCCAGCGCACATGATGGCGCTTCCTGCCGAGAATACGGGTGACCACAGATTGCGGACGATACCACCAACGTGGAAGAGAGGCATCATGTTCATGTTGACGCTCTCTGGGCGGAGATCCCAGGAGAAGACGACACAGCACGTGCCGACGATGAGATGACGGAGCGAGTAGGGGACGACCTTCTTCTTGCCCGAGGTACCGGAGGTGTGAAGCACAAGACTCTGGTGTTCGAGTCCATGCGGTGCGGAAGGTTTACGGCCAGCGGTGGATGCGATGGTGTTTTCGCCGAGAAGCGCCATGTCGAAGAGACCAGCGGGACCCGAGGTGCGCGGATCGACAAAGATGATCTCCATGTCGTCCTGATCGCGCAGCG
The DNA here is from genome assembly GCA_023212685.1 of Pseudozyma pruni. Lineage (NCBI taxonomy): Eukaryota > Fungi > Basidiomycota > Ustilaginomycetes > Ustilaginales > Ustilaginaceae > Pseudozyma > Pseudozyma pruni. The sequence continues at coordinate 93,745 of JALBYD010000001.1, forward strand.
TATGCAGCCCCAGTCGCTCTACCGCGTCTCGGGTGGTGACGACGGCGCGCGCACGCAGACGGACCGCATCATCGCGCAGCTCACCGGCGGTGCAACTCGCGTTGACGGGAGCACAGGTGTGGTATGCGGCAACGGAGAGCAGCGCCAACGCGTTCTCTGGACCCGTGGGCAGCGCCATCATGACGCGATCGTTGGGGCCCAAAGGCGCTCGGTTGGGCGAGCATGGCAGAATGAAGTTGGTGACGAACGACTTGATGTGACGATGCTCTAGTGGTGGACGGGAGAGATCGGGGGACCAGAGTGCTGGATTTGATGTGGACGGGAGACAGTCGATGAGGGTGGATATCCTGCCATTGTCGGTGACGTGTTCTGCGATGTGATCACCCAGCGACTTGGTCTTGGGTCTGGGTGGCAGGCTATACAAGAAGCCAAGAGGGAAATCTGCACTCATGCTGGGCCAGCCCTAGCTCGAGTGAGCGCGCAAGAGTGTGTGATGGAGAGAGAGAGAGAGAGAGAGCAAGGACGAGGTGCGTGCTGACCAATCGTTGATGGAGCTGCTCCGAATCCGCTTTTGACCTTGCGCTGGTTTGGTGCGGCGATGGTGATGAATTGGTGCGAAGCGGATGATCCGATATTGTGATCGAGACGGCTCAGACTGTCATCCGAGAATGACCGTGTCGTCTCCTTTTGGATGCTTCGAGGCTTGCGCTGCGGTCGACAAGGATCGAGGTCGGATCTGCCGACAAGAGCGTGTCGTGCTGAGATGAAGCGATGTCCAGACCGAGTTGTTGCAACTGAGCCAGCAATCGCGATTCAGAGCCTTGTATAGACAAGAGCACCAGTCTAGGCTGTATGATGGAAGGATGGAGGAAGGATCAAGGATCAAGAATGGGTGAACGAAGCGTCGACGAGCAGAGGATCGGTGCCGGTGTGGGTGAGAAGAGAGGGGCTCGAAAATGTGAGGCTCTGCTGTCGCAGTGTGACTTTGGCTGAGACTGAACTGTGTGTGTGTGTGTGTGTGTGTGTGTCAGTCTAAGGCGAGAAAGCGTGTTGGAGAGCCTCCAAGCCGGAGCTCGGTCGCGCATTGCTGGCGAGCAGCTAGCTCACCTTGCGCAGGGCAGTGAGCTAGAGTGCGTGTGTGATCCTAAAAATTCTGAAAATTCCAACCCCGAGAAGGCTGCTGCCAGGTTGCAGCTGCAGCTGCAGCAACACCAGCCGCTGTGTGTGATGATGGCCCCTGATCCTGAACCATCGCGTCGCTCTCATTTGCATCGACACTGACACACACTGCTCAGATGCTTGCTTCCGAGTTTCAGTGGCAGAAATGATCTTCGGCTCTGCCGACCACGATGCTCGACCATTTTTCTTTTAAAGTTAATTTGATGCTCGTTCCTCAACCTGCTCGCATCGTTCATACAGAGACATCGCTGGACAGATCGTTGGAGGCCACCCATATGAACCAGTCTCTGCTCTTCGAGACGAGCCGCCGCTATCGGCTGCTGTCGTTGGCGGACAATCGCTCGAAGATGGACAAAGGAATCAAGATGCCGAGTGTAATTATTAGCGCTGATCGCAAACTCTCCGACACGCGACCCACTCTGAGGGACAAAGGAGCCAGCCAAAATTGACGTGTCAGCTCGGCAACCCCGAGCCTTTGCTGTAGTTGTCACGCTGCTGCTGCTGCTGCCGGCAATCAGCCAGAGCGTCCTTTCGCTCTCTGTCTGCCAGTGGATCCTGCCGTGCTGTTGAAACTCAGCAAGCCTCGCTGCACACGGTCAAGGACCGGGCTTGAGATGCTCGTGGTCATCACTGACATTTAGGCGCGATCCGATATCCAGGGCAGGAAGCGTCAAATGAGGCTGGAGCAGTCTGCAGCCACAAGCTCGTGGTGGATGTGATCGCCGAGCTTCGTCTCTCTCTCTCTCTCTGAAGCGACTGATGAGCTGATCACATGGGGCTGGATCCTCGTTGGCGCTTCGGTTGGACTGGTGTAAGTTTGCTCACGACCTTCGCCAACTTAAACTCAACGAAGCGATGAGAAGTACCAAGTCGACTCGGTCTCCTGAAAGGGCCTTTGCTCACACGATGTGCACGCCATGCACGACATTTCCAATGCGAGCTTAGATCCGGAACAGCGTCCGACTTTTGTCAGTCGCAGGGACAGCGGATGCCGACTTAAGTCTGCTGTGTGCTCTGCCGGCAGAGCGGGTGACAACGAAAGCAGGCCAATCGATTCCAAAGGGAAAGCCAAACCATGCGCTTCGCCTTGCAAGCAAGCCTGATGCAGCTCCGGCATTGGTCGAGCAAGAGCGTCAAAGGTCCTTCTCGTCAAGGCAGCTCGCTCGCTCGGCGCAGAAAAGATCAGCCGAGACAGGCAGAGCCTGATTGGCAGCAACGGCGTGGTCCTCGGTCGCATGGTCAGTCGCGCCGATCGGCTATCACCTTTTTGTGGATCTTGTGGCATTCGCGGGTTCAGCAGCCTAACACCTCAACATCGTCACAAAATTTGCTTCGCACAACCTCTTCCTCACGAGCTTTGAATAGTTACGACACTGTCATTGCATCAACCCGATCGAAAGGCGAACGGACCTGCGTCGCTGCGGATACCAGAAGAGTCATCGACCAAGGCACGAGTGAGCCCTTTCATCTTCAGTTATAGACTGTGACAGCACCGCAGTTTCCGTTACCCACAGTGAAGCCTTGCTGAGTGTTTCCCGACCTTGCAGCAGACCACGAAACTGGGCATCGATCTGGCATGGATTGGACTAGGCAGCTTCCGCTGATCTGCAACCAGCTGAAGCAGCCGGAAGTGGATTGACAGACTCCACAGCACTCGCTTGCGCTGTGCGATCCAGGCACAAAGTCCGTGCTAGAGCCTGCGGGACCACCACCCACACCGTTGATCGAGCTGCCGTCGATGCGACTGACCATATTGTCGGGGCTGCACGCAGCATAGACGGGACCAGCGATGGCGGTGGCCGTAGCAACAACAGGTGTCGAGACAGTTGCAGTCGTCCTGGTAGTCATGGTTTCCATCTGCGTGATCGTTGGAGCGGTGACCGTCGTGGTGATGGAAACGTCGGGAAGGGCGACGGTCTGTGTGCTGGTAGCGGTCACGGTAGCAGTCACGGTGGTGCTCTTAGGGCATTTCGTAATGGTCGAGGTGCGTTTGCTTTGCTTGGTCGTGGTGGAAAGCGTGACGATCGTGACCGTCTTTGTGCATTTGACCTCCTTGGGTGTTCCGAAGCAGTCGGCTTCCCGGCCATGCCTTTCCTCAAGCTGATGTTCGGGAGCAGAGGTGGGCTCAGAGCGTCGTCGACGACGAGAGGGCTGCTTGCCCAGAGCAGCGATCTGAGATGCTACAGGAGTGTAGTTGGCTGGAGTTCCGATGGTCGACGTGCTGACAACGGTGACGGTCGACGTTGCTTAACCGTCCACAGTGATGGTCGATGTGGCGGTGACCGTAACGCTTTGAGTAGTTCGAGGCGTCGTGGTCACGGTCAGAGTGTCGGTGACCGCACAGTTGGTGGAGGTAACCGTTGCAGTCTGGGTGGCGGTCCTGCGGACGGTGGCCTTCGGCGGGGTTACGGTGACCGTCGGAGTCTTGTGCACGCAGAACGTCGAAGTGCGGTGCTTGGTGACAGTCTTGGTGGTCGAGGGGAGCGGTTTACTCTTCTGAAGCTTGCGATTCTTGTTGTGAATTTTATCAACTTGCGCGAGTCGGGTACGGCAGCTGATCTTTGAGGTGGTCGTAACGGATGGCTTTCGCTCAACCTTGTGCGCATCGACGGATGACGACAAGATGAGAACAAGACAGCAGACAGCGAGCCAGAGGCTGAGGAAAGAGATGCTGCGAGCCATGATGACTGCTGGCTAGAGTGGTTGGCAGAGGGGTGGGGAGGGAACGAGGGGCTTGACAAACTGAGACGAGCCATGCTTCTGACCGAGGCAGGTGCTTATATGCTTTCTGGGTCCATCAGTCTATCGGAATAAGACGCAGTGCCTTTGGTGATGTGTGCCCACACAACCAAGATGGAAAAGTCTTGCCTCTTCGCTGCTTGTCTGTGACTGCATGTGAACGCCAACGATGATACTCAGGGGATGGCGGAGTTCAGAATCGTACCTTGGCGCTCTAGACGTAGCCAAGAACAGGTACGATGGAAGCTCCATGGCTGTCAGAAGAAGTCAGGCGAAAGGAGATGTCAGTGTTTTCACGACAGGAGAAAGTTCTCTCGCTCGAACGGAGTAAAGGGACAATGATCTGCAGGGTCGTGGCCATCGGCGTCGGATAAAGGTCGAGACATCCAGGCACCATTGTCGTATTGTGGCAGAAAGCGTCCCGTGCACGCCAGCTTGCTGATCGTCACACGATACAATGGAGTGCGTGGCTGTCGCCATGGTGTCAACGAGACAAAGGGATGCAGATTGTCGAATTCGCGGCGGAGTTTGCCCGTGAACAGCAGCGGTCTGGCCTGCGAAGGGTGACAGGCCTGGATTTTTCCGAACTTGTTAGGCCTGCAACTCATTTGAGAGACCGTAAAATCAGAACTTTGCTCGGCCGCTTGGGATTCCAAAGCCACATGTCGCTCGCTCGCTCGCTTCCACGAATTGCTCCGCGTTTCCACCAAGAGAGGCCACGGCAGAGCCGGTCATGTTTGGCCCGCTCAGACTGTACGTACGCACGGTACATCAAGTGCATCACCACGTTACTCGGCCCAAGACATCGGTCGATTCCCCGCCTTTGCCGTGCTGTTGTTGACCGGCGTCGCTGAGAGCATGGAAGCAACGCTCGTCCATCTGTCAACGTGAGCTCCAAGTTCCCACAGCAGCTTCAAACTACACGACAGACAGGATCCGGGCTCGCACGAATCTGTGTGTCACAACTCAAGTCACAGATGAAAGTCAAGGATGTTCGCGATGCTGTTGGAATGAGGAGCAGTGGTACCCAAAGCGTTAGAGAGCCTCTTTACTAGGAAAGATCGTTGGGAGACGGATCTGTCGGGTGTGTTCGGTTTCTCGAATTTGCCGGTGCAATTGAGGGGCGATGCTGGCGGGCCGTGTTTTTCAAGCGCTTTTTCTGCAGTGTGGAGCTCTTCTCCTTGGCTTTCAGAACGTCATCCAATTCAATTTCGCACCGGCTTCCCCGCTTGAGAATTTCCTGTGTACGTCACACAGTCAGCTCTCTCGCTTTGATGCCGGCGAGCAACAAAGTCTCGGCGCTGGCCTCCCTGAGAAAGTTGGCCGTTGGCAATCAACGGCTTTCGCGTGCCTAGATCCGACGACCGGTCCATCTGGCCGGACTGACCGCCCCTCGCCTTGGTGCGGATGTTCATGCTCGCTCCTTGTTCTTCTTCCTCTCCTTCTTAACCATCCCATCCACTCATCAGTCGTTCCCTCTTTCCCTCATCCAGCAGCCTCGTGCAAGAAGCTCTCCTTCGCTCAAGTCGTCGACGCCTGCATCCACTTCTAGCGGCTGCTGCTCCTGATGACACTCCTCGGCTTGGGTCGTTCGCAAGCCCGTTCGTCTGCTTCACGAATCGCTCTCTCCGCATCCGCATCCCGCTTGCCCTCCACCAAGCCTCTCGCCTCCTTCGCCATGTCGTCTCGTTACTCTTCCGACTCTACCAAGAGCGGTGGTGTCGGCACCGGGCCCATGTACGAGGGTCAGAGTGCCATGCCTCACCTCCCCGTGCCTGCTCTCGAGCAGACGCTGAAAAAGTACCTCCGGACTACCGTCCCTCACCAGACCAAGGAGTCGCTTGCCAAGACCGAAAAGGCCGTCGAATCGGCTCTCTCCGGTGAAGACGCCAAGCTCGTCCAGACGCTCCAGCAGCGTCTCGAGGACCGCGCCAACAAGGAGGGTCGCGAGAGCTGGCTCAGCGAGTGGTGGAATGACGCTGCTTACATGGCCTACCGTGACCCCGTTGTGCCGTACGTCAGCTACTTTTACGCGCACAAGGACGACCGCACCCGCCGCACCGGTCCCAAGCGTGCCGCTGGTCTGCTCAAGGCCTTCCTCGCCTTCCGCCGACTCTCCGAGACCGAGCAGCTGGCTCCTGAGAAGGGCAAGGCCGGTCCCCTCTGCATGAGGTCGTACAAGTGGATGTTCAACTCGAACCGTATCCCGGAAAAGCCCTCCGACACCGCGGTCAAGTACGACTGGCAGACCAACAACCACCTCGTCGTGCTGCGCAATGGTCACTTTTACGAATTCGACCTCATCCACAACGGTGAGGAGCTGAGCGAAGCCGAGATCGAATCGCAGCTTCAAAAGGTTCTTTCGGACTCGGCTTCGAGCAAGCCGGCTCCCCAGCCGATCGGAGCGCTCTCGTCGAACAACCGTGACAAGTGGACCGACTCGCGCAAGGCGCTCGCCTCCATCGATGGTAACCAGCAGGCGTTGGAGCGTATCGACAGCTCGGTGATCGTGGTGTGCCTTGACGAGACGGCGCCGCACAACATCGAGTCGACTGCGTGGGGTCTGTGGTGCGGAGACGGCAAGAACCGCTTCTACGACAAGCAGCAGATCATCACGTTTGCCAACGGCAAGTCTGGGTTTATGGGCGAGCACTCGATGATGGACGGTACGCCTACGCTGCGTCTCAACGACTTTGCTCTGCAGGCGCTTTCTGCGGGCAAGATCGATCTCGGCAGCTCGAGCCGCACCGATCTGCCTGCACCCAAGCAGATCCAGTTCAAGACGGACTCGACCGTCGAGGCCAAGATCCAGGAGAGCATTAAGGACTTTGACGAGCTCATGGGCCGTCACGATCTGTCGGTGCTTGACTTCCAGGGTTATGGCAAGGGTGCCATCAAGAAATTCAAGTGCTCGCCCGACGCTTGGGTGCAGATGGTGATCCAGCTGGCGTACTACCGCATGTTTGGCAAGCCGTGTGCGACCTACGAGTCGGCGCAGACGCGCAAGTTCAAGTGGGGCCGAACCGAAGTGATCCGCTCGTGCAGCGTCGAATCCAAGGCCTTCTGCGAAGCTATGGACTCATCCACCGCCTCCGATACCGACCGATACGAGGCCTTCCAAGCCGCTGTCAAGCAGCACCTCTCCTACGCCACCGCCGCAGCCGACGGCCAAGGTGTCGATCGCCACCTCTTCGGTCTCAAGAAGCTCCTCAAAGAAGGCGAGAAGGTACCCGCCATCTACGAGGACCCCGCGTTTGCAGCTAGCTCGACGTGGAAGCTGTCCACCTCGCAAATCTCGTCCGAGGTGTTTGCATGCTGGGGCTTCGGTGAGGTTACGCCGGAGGGCTTTGGATGTGCGTATGCGATCAAGGAGAACTCGTTGACGTTTACGCTGACTTCGTTGAAGTTGGGAGCGGCGGATTTGCGACACTACATTAACGAGGCTGCGGTGGAGCTGAGGGATTTGCACTTGAGGTTGCAGAACGAGGCTCCCAAGGCCAAGGCTTGATCGATCTACTACCAGCGGGAGGGCAATCGTATCTGTTACCTTGATGTACATTCAAAAGCGCTTCTACATCAATACTATAGACGGTCCGAATCACGATCGCTTGCTGAGAGAGGGAGACTGCTGATACGATCCGGTTGACTTTGGCTGCGACCTGACTGAGTTTGGGTGGGTGGGTTTTGTGAGCGCTTTTTTCGAGGCCGCTTTTTGGCAGGGTGTTTATTGAATGTGGAGAAAATGTGGCCGAAAATTTTGCCGGTGATTCAGGGTTCAACGGCGGATTCTTCTGCTCAGCTTTTGATAGCACTGAGGCTTGACCACCTCCAACGAGCCCTGTGGCGCTGACAAGACACTCACCGCTCGCCATCTGATCAAGCGGCGCTAAGCGAGCAGTCGGAACGACGACAGGATGCTGCGAACGGGAGTGCGAGCAGCGGCCAGCTCCACTCGGCGGACTGGTGGCTTGCTCGTCGATACCCTCCCTACAACACGGACCGGCAAGGCTGTAGCATGGTCGATACCTCGACGACCTGGACCGTCAATATGCAACCGAGCGTTCACATCTCACGCACCGCTCCGAAGCGCCGACACCATCTTGGAGCCGCACCATGCCTCACAATCATCGCTCAATGAATCAGAAGCAGCACCATCCTCTAGCGACCCCGGACCATCATCGGCATCCTCATCCTCGTCCTCGTCCAACTTCACCCCCCGCCAAAACTTCCCACTCCCCACCACCACCCCCTCATGGTACGCCGGGCACATGGCGCGCGCCATCCGCTCGATGCCCTCTCTGCTAGCTCGCTACCCCCCGCCCCTCGTCATCGAAGCCCGTGACGCGCGGCTTCCTCTGACGTCGATCAACCCCGTCTTCGAGTCACTGCTCAAAAAAGCGCCTACCGCTAACGACGGACTTGACGCCTCCAGCTCGGGAAAAGGGGTGGATGCTATGACGTGGCGCAGCCGTCGGCTTATCGTGTATCTGAAGCGGGATCTCATCTCGCCAGCGCTGGAAGGGCCGATTCTGGAAGCGTTGCGGGAGCACGATCCGCACACGCACGTGCTGTTCGTTGACACACGGTCGGATGGCGATATTCGCAAAGTGCTCGCCTGGGTCAACCGACAGGCGAAGGCGATCGATGCAACGCCCTCGTTCACCCCACGCGTGTTGTCCGAGAGGCAGGAGAAGCGCGCGAAAAGGGGTCTGAGCGGTGCGTTTCGACACACGATGACGCCAGAGGAAGGGGTGAGATTGTTGATATTGGGCATGCCGAATGTAGGGAAGAGTAGTCTGTTGAATGGGTTGCGGAGGGTAGGCGTGGGAAAAGGCAAAGCGGCGAGTACGGCACCTACGCCAGGGTGGACGAGAAAGTTGATGGGGACTGTGAGGATCAGTAAAGCGGGTCCGAGCAAGGTTGAGCCGGAATCAGTACCGGTGGGGAAGGGGAGACGTTCTCGCCGCACCGAAGAGCAGGAGGAGGTCGCGGATGGGAGCTTCACAATCACCACCCAACCCAGCGAAAGCGGCGACGCGGACCCGCCGATCTACGTCTACGACACGCCCGGTGTCATGGTGCCCTTCCTCGGCCACGGCGCCTCCGGTTCCGAACGCGGACTCAAACTCGCCATCACCGCCGGCATCAAGGAGAGCCTGTTCGACGTCCAACTCCTCACCGACTACCTCCTCTTCCGCCTTAACCTCCGTCCCTCCTCCTCGCCGGAATTGCCGAGTTACATCCGCAACCTGCCAATCCCACGCGACGAGTACCTGGCGAGCTGTGATGATCCGCACGGACGCACCAACTCGATCGGTGAGCTGCTTTGGCACCTCGCGGGTAAGGCACCGGGTTCGCTCAAGAAGGGCAACGTGAGGGATCTAGATGCAGCAGCGACGTTCTTCCTGCAACACTGGCGACTGGGCAGGGTGGATGCCAATACCGAGCTCGACCTAAACACCACCGATCCCACAACAATCCGAAGCAAGATAGCCGAGTTCTTCAGTGGAGGGTTGCAGGTCGATGCACAGACAAGAATGGGGACCGGGATGCAGGCGGAGGCGGGGGGAGCGGGGAGCAAGACGCAGGTGAGAAAACAGCAGAGGAAACAGGACGTGCTGGCGAGGAAGCGCAAGTTGATGGATAAGGGCATCACTGTAGGTGCGAAAAAGACCGGTTCAAGACCGTCCGTCCGAAGGGGATCGAAGAAGAAGACAAAGTAGAAACCGCCATCACAATCAAATCACATCTCGGCATCACACGCATACGAACCAGTCACAAAGCTATATGCAAATCATATCACATTCTTCAAAAGAACGGCGCTTTCGGGCCTCTAGTTCTTGCCCTTGTACTCGGTGGGGCCCAACATGAACTCGGGCCTGACAATCTTCTTGAACTCCTCCTCGGTCATGAAACCCAGTGCCACCGTCGCATCCACCAACTTGGTCCCTTCCTTATGCGCCTTCTTCGCCGCAGCCGCAACATTATCATAACCCAAATGGCTGTTCAAAATCGTCGCCAACATAAGACTCTCGTTGAGGATCTTGTTGATCGTCTCCCTGTTCGCCTCAATGCCCACGACGCAGTTCTTAGTGAACGACCTTGCGCCGTCTGCCAGCAGCCGAATGCTCTGGAGCAGGTTCTTAACAAGAACCGGCTTGAACACGTTCAGCTCGAACTGGCCGTACGAGCCCGCAACCGAGATGGTGGTGTTGTTGCCCATGACCTGGGCAGCGACCATGGTGAGCGCCTCGCACTGCGTCGGGTTGACCTTACCAGGCATGATCGACGAACCCGGCTCGTTCTCCGGCAGGCTCAACTCGCCCAATCCACATCTAGGACCCGAACCGAGGTACCTGATGTCGTTGGCGATCTTCATGAACGACACGGCGACCGTGTTGAGCGCACCGCTAGCCTCGACGATCGCATCGTGGGCGGCGAGCGCCTCGAACTTGTTCTCGGCAGTCTCAAAGGCGAGACCGGTGATGTTCGAGATCTCGGCGGCGACCTTCTTGTCGAAACCGATGTAGGTGTTGAGACCGGTGCCGACGGCGGTACCGCCCTGGGCGAGCTGCGAGAGACGCGGGATGACCGCCTTGACGCGCTCGATGCCGTTCTCGACCTGCTTGACGTAGCCCGAGAATTCCTGGCCGAGGGTCAACGGGGTAGCATCCTGCAAGTGGGTACGGCCGATCTTGATAATGTCGTCAAACTCGGCGCGCTTCTTGTCGAGAGCAGCGCGGAGCTCCTCGAGGGCCGGGAGGAGCGACTTGGTGATCTGGGTGACCGAGGCGACGTGCATGGCGGTGGGGAAGGTGTCGTTGGACGACTGGCTCATGTTGACGTGGTCGTTGGGGTGGACGGGCGTCTTGCTTCCGAGCTCACCGCCCAGGATCTCAATGGCACGGTTGCTGATGACCTCGTTGACGTTCATGTTGGTCTGCGTACCCGAACCGGTCTGGAAGACGACGAGCGGGAAGTGGCTGTGGAGCTTGCCGGCGATGACCTCGTCGGCGGCCTGGCAGATGGCATCCGAGACCTTGGAGTCGAGACCGAACTGCTTGTTGACGGTAGCAGCGGCCTTCTTGAGAACACCAAAGGCCTCGATGAGGGGCTCGGGCATGCGCTCTTGCGGTCCACCAATGTCGAAATTCTGGAGGGATCGCTGGGTCTGGGCACCCCAGTATCGGTCGGCGGGGACCTGGAGAGGACCAAAGGTGTCCTTCTCGGATCGGAACTTGCCCTGAGACATGATGAAGGCGGAAGAAACGAAGCCTCGGGCGATGGCGGGGTTGGCAGAGGCGACAGCGAGACGGGGAGTGACTCGCGCAGAAGCCTAGCAGAGGGAAGAGTCAGGACAACGTAAAGTCAAAGAGTGTCAGTGACCGACAAGGCAAGCAGTGAGGATGATGATGGTGGTGACGAGGACAGGAGCAAGGATGGACAGCAGCAATAGGCGAGCTTATAAGCATCAATGAGCGAACGGGCCAACCGTCGCGCAGGACAGCCGGAAGCTTGGAGCTCCCTCCTTCTTCCGCGGGCATTCATGCAACCCCGCATCTTTCCGAAGGGAGCGCTCCGGTAAACACAAGGCTGATCGTGGCTCGCCAGTCTGCGCATCAGAAGCAGCACATTCGATTGCCATATAGCCGTAGCATCCGAATGCTTGCTGCTGCTGCAAACCGTCGGCTGGATTGGCAGCGGACGTGCTGCGCCTCGACCAAGGCTCGCTCGCTCCACCTCTTCTCGCGCGCCTTCAAATCGGGCAGCGACATCGATCCGAATAAATTTCCGTCCTTCTCGCTTGCTCTTGAGCCAAATTCTTCCTAAGTCTGCTGTCTACGCTTTCTGCATCGACGCTGAAGCGAAGAATCCGTTGCCATGCTGCCGTCTCTGTGTGGGAAGGTCGATCAAGCTATACATACCCTGAGAGAGCGGAGAGCGACAGATCGAGCAACCATTCTGACAAAGAAGCTTGCGGATCGCAGAGGGTGATGTGAGAGGAGGATGAAGGATGGGTGGGAAGATGCAAGACGATGAGCGAATCGGAAGAAATCAAGGCTCAAGCGATCTTTTTTTAGTGACCGAGCTAGCCCGGCCTCCTCCTCTCCGTGCCGCTGCCAACTCGTGAAACACTCCTGCGCAGATCAACATCACTCTGCAACGTCACACTCTTTGCAGATCACATCTCGCTTGCGCTTGCCCTTGAGATGTGTGCCGTTCAGCGCTTTCACTTCAGTCTGCCGAGCGATGTCCGTCACCTTCAAGAGTCAGCATGCTCATCACGATGTCGGCTCATGGCCTGCTCGGCCGCATTTGCGATGCCCTAGTTCGAGCTGCAGGCCCATTGATCTACACCTCGCAGTCCTGCTGGCATCCAAGACCGACCTTGCACCACGCTTTCGCATCGGAAGTCTCGGCGCAAATGGCCTTCTTGCTCAACGAGAAAAACTAATCCGATCCGTGACTTTCCGAGCTCGCTAAACCCGCCCAAAAAATTTGGACCGAAAGCCTCCACTCTCAGGCTGGCGGATAATCGATTTCGCATTTTTCGAGATTGTGAGACCACCAATCGTTGCAGGAACAAGCCAAAAATTGTCGAGATCGTCATGGATGGTGAAGAAGGATCAAGAGAAGCCTAACCATTTGCTCCACTTGGCAGCATCGTCCTTGCGTCTAACCTCGCTCTGTTGCGATCCATCATCGAGAGAGACTGCTCGGCCAAAAACGTCCTCTAGGCCCGTCGGCTTCTGCGGTTCCCAGAAACGTTGTGGGCCTAGCTGAAAGTCGGTGTATCTGGAAGCGGATTGAGCCTTGCTGCCTGCGATCGCGCCGGTCTGCATCGCTGAAGACGCTGTCGGCAAGTCGGATGGCGTCGTTGCTTTTGTTGTCGACCAACGGCTGCCCCATGCCGAAAGCGGCTGCGGAGGGATTCGCGGCGAACCTTGTTCCCAGTCATCCTCTGAACACACCGACGCTCTCCGGGCTGAGTACGCCGCAGCATCTTCCATGATGGCATCCCCATCCGCATCGCGTTGAAGCGGTGGCACACTGGCATCGCCTCCAGTCTCAGACGCAGAGGCAGACATCTTCTGGCTGTTCGTTCGGTCAAATGACCAACTTGGTCGCGCAGCTCGATCGTCTAGGCTGAGACTTGTCAGCAGCGGATCTCTGTGTGGATCTGACAGTATCGTGTCATGTCCGTTTGCCACAATGGGTCGTGACACTAGCTGCAAAGGTGCTGGAGACTCTACGCGAAGCTGACAAGCAGCTAGCTTCGTCAGCCCGACCTCGCTGATCAACATCGACAAGGCCACAAGCCGTACAAGCTCGGTCCAGCTTTTGCCTGAGTGAAGTTCGGTCCATCGCACCAAGCTTGTAGCCGCAACTTGCATACAAGACGCCAATGCCATCGACAGAAGCGCGATTAGGCGCAGCGTCAGGATGACACGTTGTGTAGTGCGCCAAAGTCCGCGTCCTTTCGCTTCGATGCGGAGCTGGCGTGCTCTGGCGCGTTCGATCGAGCGCCGGAGTGGGTCCACGTGACTGGTGGCAGTCAGAAGCCACGAAAGGAGAAGGACAGAGGGTGCTGTCGCGAGCAGCCAGACCACTTCCGTCCCAGCTCGCGATGAGGCGTCTCGTACAACAACAGCCGTTTCGGGCGGATTCCGAGCTGTGGCCAGGTAAGAGGCCCATACACCAAGGTTGACCACCACGAACATCGTCATTGCGAGCGGCGACCCCTTGTCCATCTTCAGACGTTTGAGAAAGGGTCTTGGCTGTGGATGCGGGTCTTGGTCTGTCTGCTGACTCGGCAGCGACGACTTCAGTTGCGGTCCTCGTGACGTGCTGCCTGCTCCATTTGCGAGGTCGAGGCTCGACGTCTTTTTCTTGAGATCCAGCCATTTGCCCAGGCTCCAGCTGCGGGCGAATTGGTCCCGCTCTGCTATTCTCGCCTGTACACTCGGCGCGCACTTGGAACACACTGCCGGGTATCTTGAAGCTATCGATGCTTCGTATTCGGGAAGAGCCCTGAGCTTCTCTTGATATTCCGGATCGTCTTCGCTGGGCAGGTATTCTGCGAACATGTTGAGGGTGAGGACTTGGTTCGTTTGACAAGTATGGCAGAAGGTGAACATGTCATTCCTGGTGATCGCCGTGAGCCCGACGTGACTGCGACCGGGCAAAGATGCAGCGGATGCCTTGGTAGAGTTGAGGGTCCGGGCCCGTGTGTGTTGTTTCAGCTGACTTCGATCGCGGTTCCACGCTTCGTCCCACATTGGACGGGTGTATTGCTCGGCCGGAGATCCGTCTTGGTTGGCGACATTCTGACAGTGGCAGCTCGAACAGTACCAATTGGTAGGAGTACCTGTTGAGACGTTGGCAGCTTTTGATGACGTTGCTACAGTCGAAGGCTGGCCTCCCCTCGCCTCGACCGAGACTCCATCCGGGTTGTAAGGAGGCAGGATGACGCTGGTGGTGCAGCAGAAGAAGCATTCGCGCTGCGGATAGCCGGACGCTCCTCTGCCAGTCCACAGCTGCATCTTCCACATTTCTGCGATTCGGCTTCGAAGGTCACGATGGCATGACGCGGATGGTCGAGCGCCGGTCCTTGCGTGTATGATGATGGTACTGGTAGAAGCGCTGCTGCTTTGCAATCAAGCTGAGCTGCGTGGATCTGCGCGCTCTTTTTGGCCAATTCAGGGTCCAATGGCTGAGTCTTCCTTTTCTTCTTCTTGTTGCTCCACCTCGACCAACCTTACAGCCACTTGCCACCATCTTCAACCACCGTCCAACGATGAAGGCAGCGCTTCCCCCTGCAAGTCGTCTTTCGGTGTTGAGGTCTCACCGCAACGAAGCAGCTCGATTTGTGCAGCGTCAAGGCGGACCGAGTCGGAATGTTTCGTCCAGCTCCTCTGCAAGCTCGTCGAGGGCAGCTGCTCTCGCCAAAGCAGCCGAGGTGTCCGCAACAGCTTCAGAGAGGCTAGCAGCAGGCGGCCCACCCATGATGGGACCCTCGTTCAGCTCAAGACAGAATGCGAACAGCATGGAAGCCGCTCAACGCATGCTCTCCGACCACGACGAAGCGAGTGCACACTTGAATCTCAGCTCGTCCCAAGCTCGTCGTTCTCGAGCAGCTCGATTCGGCACCAGTCGACACGCCACCTATGCCTCTCCAGCGCTAGCCACAGTGGACGAGCCAGGACGAGCAGCAGAGGACCAAGACGAGGAGGACCAGCTCGCTCTAGCATATGCATCCCCAACCGGCACTTCGACATCCTCCATATATCTGCCGGAATACGTTGCCTGGGCCATCTCGCAGCTCATCGCAGCAGCCAATGACCCAAAACTCTTGCGAGCCGATCATCTCAAGCTGGCACACCTCACCGACCCGCAGGAACACATGGCAGAAGCGGCACACATTCCGCCGAAACGATCCTCCCTTCTGCATCTGGCTACTGTCTCACCACAGCGATACGCTGCTATCCTTGCCGTCCTCTCCGAGGTTCGACAGAGGCTCTCCACACCAAGCTTCGCGGAGGGCGAACCGGATCATCTAGACCAAGCGCTGCCCCGCTGGACTCCCGATACCGTGCTCGACTTTGACTGTGCTGCCGGCGAGGGGCTGTGGGCGGCAGCGAATGTGTTTCGAGAGGAGGATTCGGCCACCTCTCTACAACGATACCACGGATTCGATCGCCGACCGAATCTCCTCAAGAGCGGCAAGAAAGTAGCTCAGAGCTCCTCTTCCAATGTCTCTCCTGCTGATCCGCCCAAGCGTGACCGCGAGGTCAAGCTCAAAGATGAAGGAGAGGAGATCGAAGTTGATGGAGTCACATATTACGAGCAAGAGTCTTCCGAAATCGAAGAAACGGCTGAAGAGGACGGTGAGGCAGACGACGACCAGCCAATACTCGACATCTTCACTGGCCCCAAGTCGGCCATGGCCTCGGTCGAGAAAACGTTTCAATCCGTCCCCCTCGCCAAAGACCTCGTTGCCATCGCCAACAACGGTCGATCCCTCGCACTCTCCGCATTTGCGCTCAGCCTGATGACCAGCGATTCGAACCGCTTTGAAGCCGTCCAGGCCATGTGGAACTCGGGCGCCGAAGTGATTGTCATCATCGACCAAGCCACGCCTCGAGGCTTTGCCAGCATCGCCTCCGCGCGCGCACAGCTGCTGCAACTTGGCAAGCAGTCCACGGACGATGCTCATGTGGTGGCACCGTGTTCGCACGACAAGCCGTGTCCGTTGCTGCATCCGTTCGCCATAAGCTCATCGGTCGCCTCGGCGGTGGGGGCTCGTTCGGACACGGGCAACCCGGCAAAGTCGAAGGACGTGTGCGGGTTCACGGCGAGATTTCACACGCCGACGTTTTTGAGGAGGACAAAGCATTCGGACCGAGGCGAGGAGAATGTTGGCTATAGCTACGTTGTGGTGCGACGTGGGTCGAGGCCGAGTCTGGTTGGTGAAGCGCAGCGCAGGTCGGTCGCTGCTGGACAAGGCGCGGACGACGAGGAGGTGGCATCGGCGGTGGAACAGCTCTCGCTGGAAGCGGGCAAGACCAAGACGGGGATATTGGATATGCTCCGCAACGCCAAAAGGGCGAGTGCTGAGCGAAGGTTGCTGCAGGAGGTGGATGCCAACGCCGCCCTCACCTCCGGACCGGAAACCACCTCTGTCGACGCTGAAGGGTTGACGGACGACCAGGGGATGGAGGAGCTGCTCAAACTGCTCCCCGACGCACTCCAGGCCGAGTTCGCCTCATCCTCCAACGATCCCTCCACCCCACCTCTGTCGCCGGAACAGCTCGACGCCATCATGGCCTCCATCCGCACCTCGCTCCCCGCCTCCTCTTCCTCCCCCCTCGACACATCGCTGTCCAATCCGCCAAGCTCGGACGAAACCATCTCCATCCCCGCCCCCACAGCGGAATCAGAACTGGCGATGCGGCTAGAATCCTATTCCTGGCCCCGCCTCATCAAGTCTCCGCTCAAAAAAGGCGGGCACGTCACTCTCGACGCCTGCTGCTCATCCGGTAACATTGAGCGGTTTACCATCAGCAAGGCGTCGGGCAAGCAGGCGTACCAAGACGCACGTAAGGCAAAATGGGGGGATTTGTTCCCACACCCAGCCCGCGGTAAGAGCGTCGTGAAGGCGTTGAACCCGATTACAGCTCTCGAGTATCAAGGTGAGGAGGCGGAGATGGACAGGCTCGTGCTTCGCGCACCCAGCAAACTCAATTCCGTTTCAAGCGGTGGCAGGAAGGGGATGGAGATCGTAGGGCTGGAAGACGACGAGGACGCAGAGTCGATCCTAGAAGAACTCTTCTCCGACCTACCCCAAGCTGAAAAGTCCAAACCCGGCGTTGACAAAGGCCAAGCTTCATACCGTCTCATCTCACCCAACCTCGTCACGCCCACCAAGAAACAGGTCAAACGACTCCACATCAACTATGCGAACAAGTGGAACACCGCCAAGTCGACCACGCTCAAGACCCGAACAAACCTCGCCAATCGCCAACACCTCCCCTCCTCACCCTCGCAACAGCAGGAGGAGCAGGACGAGGAGGGCGGTTTCCAAAGCAGTCTCCAGCCAAAATCGCCCCGGGTGGACAAGGTTAGGAGAAGCTCCCGCAAAAAGTCCCGCGGCGATTTCGATCGCGAACTCTTCGGCAACTAATCCACACTTCACACACACAGCTGCAGACACGACAATAGAACGATGATGGATGCAATAAAGAGTGTGTACAGAAGAAAACACGCGATACGGGCCGGAACGAGCGGCCCATGATCCGCACTCCCTTGCTCAACCCACAGTCGTAGCCGCCGGGCCCACCCTTGCCTCTGCCGTTGGCGAGGTCGATCCGTGTGGCGAGCCTCTCGCACTGCCCCTCTTTGTGATATTTGCGGGTGCCGACAGCAGACCCTCCGCACCGCTGCTCGGCGGGAAGGTCTTGAACAGATTCCCGTTCTTGCCGGTAACGTTACCCAACGAGAGACTAGTAAGGTCCGACTCGATGCCCGTATCCGACGTCCTGCTGTTGTCGCGTGACATCTTGCTGGGGCTCTTGCTGGGCGACTCTGCCATGCGTGCTGCGATGACCGGGTTGGCGGGGAGGCCGGCGATGCCGCTGAGCGTGTCTACGCCGGCGAGGACGCGGTTGGCGGGGGAGGGTCCGCCGTTGGCCGCGTCGAACAGCGCTGCGGCGACGGGTTTGGGAGGTAGGCTGGAGATCGAGCCGCTTTGCTGACGTCGGTGGCCGGGCGTGCGGCCGAAGGAAGGGGTGTGTGCGTGGCCTCGCAGGGATTTTGCTGGACTCTCGGGTGTCGACGGCGCGACTAGCTCGGCATGCTGCTTGGTAGGGCTGCTGAGAATGCCGCCGCCGTTGGAACGGGAGCGTTGTCGGTTGAGCACGCTCGAGATGATCGCGCTAGCATCGTCACCGTCGTACGGCTTGATCTTGGCGGGGATGCCGTTGTCATTGATGAGCTGGTTCGGTGGGGACATGATGGTGCGGAGGTAGGCCTTTTTGGCGGTGGCGGGATCGGCAAAGATGATGAGAGCGGTGGTGTCGTCGACCCACTTGATCTTGTAGCCTCCCTTCTCGTCTTCGTAGGCGGAGAAGACCTGTTGCAAGTCTCGGGTCTTGAGCTGCGGGGGGAAGCCGGAGAGTTCGAGGATCCTCGTCACGAGGGGCGACAGGAGCGGCAATGCAGAGGCGACGGACATCGTGGAGGATCGAAACTAGACTGTCTCGTGCAATGCTCGGGTGGGTTGGGAATGTTGTGTACAGTGGCAGGATCGCTTCGAGGTCGATGGGCCAGAATCGAAAGCGTTGCAGTGTCGATATGGGAAGTAGAGGATCAGACGGGTATGGTGGTGTTGCGGAAGTATGGAAACAGAAGCCGAAGGTGGGGAATATGCAGATGTGCAGATGAGCAATTGGCAAGCTCGGTCAGAAACGTGGGAGTGGCGAGAAAACCGTGATTGGAAGGGTCGAAGCAAAAGACTTGGAACAAGCAGACGAAGGAGCCAGAGACAGTTTGTGAGGGTGTGAGCGTGTGGGGGAGAGGGAAAGCTGGAGCAGAAGAGCAAGGATTGAGGGAGCGAAAAGAGAGATGATGGAGAGAAGGATGAAGCGAACCGGTCTGGAGACCATCATGTAGCTCTGATGTTCGCCTAACTCAGCCGCAAACAGCAGCAGCACAGCGGGGCAAGCGGAGCGCGTCTCCCAAGCTGACATTTTCAAAAAGTCCGATTTTTCTCTTTTGCCGCTGCTGTGTGGAGACAGATGCCGTGAAGCGATGATCTGCTCGCTGAGACAGAAGCAAGAAAAAGAAAAGATTCCGGCCAAAGGTTGACGTGGCTGTGAAAATCCAAGAAGCGCGCCTGATGCAGGGAGAGGGCCGTGCATTCGATGTGGCAGCAAGCAGAAAGTCTGATCTTGTCAAGCAGTGTGACTGCAGCCTGCAGCTTGCATTTGGACGTGGCCGACGTGGCGCGTACAGTAGAGTGCTTTTCAATGCTGGGCATCGACACAACCTAAGTTAGCTTCGAAAAGCATCCTCTGTCGCTCCTCGTCGAAGGTCTGTTCCGCTCAGGCGACCGTCTCAAACAAGCGTTGACAGCCATGGTGGGCAACGGTGGTCGTCGCGTCGCGGTCGCGTTTCTTGGCCGTGGGTGAGATACTGACGAGCTCTAACACATTGTGAAAATTCGAGGCCGGAAGATCAGGGTCCAGGGTCCAACTCTGAGTTCAGGTGTTCGGTCTTTCGCAGTCTATACCCATCAGCATCAGCAACGACACAGGCCACCCCTCAGTCCCTCTTGTCGCACCTACGACACTCGTGTCGACATGCCACACCACGACGCCGGCGAGAGGCGCTCGCAAGCCATCCCGAGGAAGCGCTCGGCGACAACGATGGACAAACCCATCTACGGCAACTTCCAGCGATACTACCACATTCGCAACCCGGCCAACACAGCGGACCCAGACGCCTCGATACAGAGCACTTCCACTCACCCTGCCCTGGCTGTGGATACCCGGGTTACTAGCATCCTCAAATATCTTCGCGGCTACTACTCTGGTAGTGACTCTCATGCCGCTGGAAGTCCCACGTCGAAAGCTCCACCAGAGCCTTCCGAGGATGTGAAAGTGCTGGACATAGGATGTAACTCCGGCAAGCTCACGATCGAGCTTGCACAGACCTTGCCGAAACTCTTGCGAAGATGCAGATACTCTATATCGGAAGGAAGTAGAAGCGATGACGGAATGAACGGCGAAGCACAGCTGAGGATCCTAGGAGTCGACATCGATCCGTCTCTCATCAGGCAGGCCAAACATGCCGCTGCCGCCGCACGCTCTCGCTATCGGCCTGAACACATCCAGACCGTCACCAAAGAGATCATCGATGGAGGCTATGGCTCGGACGAAGACGCTCTGCCTCCTGAAGCGCGCCACTTTCCAAGCGTATTTCCCTCGCTCTACGGCTGCATCCCGATTTCGACGGATAGGGACGTCGAGGTAGGTCACGCAAAGCGGCGGAGGAGTGACAGTACCAGGTCTGCCATCGAAATTGGCGCAAAGGGAGGCGATGAACATCGTACAAACGATCTACACCTCTGTCCGCCGCATCTCGACTTTGTTGCTCTGGACTGGGTCGCTCCGGACCACGGTAAACACCCATATCCACAGTCCACCTCTGATCACAGCATCCTACGCGCCCACTCCAACGGCGAACTCGACATCGTACTAGCGCTCTCCATCACCAAATGGATCCACATCCATCAAGGCGACCTCGGCCTGATCCGGTTCTTCGCACGCATCGCCGCCTCACTCAAGCCTGGCGGACTGCTTTTCCTCGAACGTCAGGAATGGCCAAGTTATCACTGGGTCAACCGTCTAGACTCGACGATGAAGGCCAAGGTGAAGAAGCTCAAGTTGAGACCGGGGGGTGACTTTGATTGGTGGCTCTCGACGTGCGGCGTGGAACTGGTGGAGGTGATCGGGCAGGGGACAGGACATGGATTTTGTCGGCCATTACAGGTGTTCAGAAAGACGTCAGAGAAGGAGGGGGCCAGGGTAAAGGAGCTGGTATATGAAATCTTAAAGGGAGACGAGGTCAGGGAGGTTCCGTGGGTCGCTCGATCGGCTTCTTCCTCGTTCTCCTCGCGACATTCGGGCGGATGAATGAACCGCCTCGAAAGACGACTTGCCATTGCCGTGTTGATCGCTTGCTTCGACCTCTACAGCCCTGTTGGACCATGCGGAATCAACGAGTCGTTTCTGGCCTAAGTAGCCGGAGCTCAAACCCGAGCAGCCGAGGCAAGAGGCGCGACACATGATCTTATCAGATACCGACCACCACATCCGAGCACAAACTTCTGCGTCAGGCTAACACCGAGGGATGACGTGACTCGAGCCCGGTCTTGGCAAACACACTTCGGCCCAATCCGGGGGCAGAAGATCTGCCTTTCGACGACGAGCTGCACGCGCATCTTGGCGCGGTTTTTTATCAGATTAGATGCGCGTCCCTCCCCCTTCGCCTCGGTTGCACACACCCACTCCGATTCATGTGCATCGATCTGCACGGCGTCACCGCCCACTTTGCCAGCCAGCGAGGGGCGTGCTCATTCGTCTTGGCAGTTGTGGCTTGCAAACCTCATTCAGAGAGGCGCACGTCGAGTGGCTGTGGCTTTTTGCAAGACGTGTTTTGCAGCCGTCTCTCCTTGCTCACTGGCAACCTTGCCTCACTGTTCAGAGACGAATCAAAATCGTTCGAGCGAACGCTGCGGGAGGACATCTTGGTCGAGCACGACTCGAATGCGAAGGGAGCGTTGATGGTGTAGAGTACACACACCGCATGCCAGCCAAAACGCAGCCGGCCAGCCAGGGAGCCAGCCTTAGCGTAAGTGGAGCTCATTTTGCAAAAAAAAAATTCGACTGGATTTTGCGTTGCGCGCTGCAACCCGAAACTTTTCCGCCCCCGTTGTCGAGCCTCGATTGCGGGTTCGAGGGGGACCCTGTTTCAAACTCAGAGAGGCTCAGGAGTTGCCTCGTTCGGCGTCTGGCAGCGATACACAAGATAACCGTGTGCGTATGGTTTGCTGTTTGACCACCATCCTTTTCCCTTTCCAGACGGCGTTGTATCGGCTGACTGGCGACGACGGTTACGCGCTCACATACACACGCTCCTTTCGACTCTCGACTTGGATCACGCACGCGTCTGCCCGCAACTCAGCTCGAGCCTCCCGGCGATCCTACTTATAAGCATCCATCGATCCGCATTGTCCCCCGCTTCGCAACCTTCACTGCTCCTGGCAAGACCTCCATCATTGACAACACCACCATCGCTCGACCCACACCAGACCCGGGACACACCAGCCCACGATGACGTGCCCGTTCGCCAAGTTCGCCAGCATCCTCCCCCTCCCCCCTCCTGGCAAGGGCTTCCACACTATCCACGGCCACCCCTCTCCCCTCTCCTCCTCTTCCTCCTCCTCCTCAACCCCCTCAACGCTCTCCGACGCCCTCCGCATCGGCACATCCTCCTCGCACCGCGCCGTCGAAAAATCCCGCGGCGTATCACTCCTCCTCACCTCCGTCTCATCACCGACAACCTCGGAGGTGCACTTTGACCGCGTCGACTATGTGCGATTTCAAGTGATGCTCACGTGCATCTATATCGTGCTAGAGGCGAGGTTGGTGAGGTCGGGACTGTTCAAGGGGGATGAGGGGTTGTTGAGGGAGCTGGCGAGGATGGGGGGATTGTTGGAGGATGTAGCGGCGCATTTGGAGACGGTTAGGGAGCATACCGGGGCGTCGCTCGCGGATCTGGCTGAGCAGGCTAGGGAGGAACACTCCGCAACACCAGCGCGGGAGGGGTTGGGCATTGATACGGAGGATCCACAGGCGAGGACAGAGCTGTTTCAGCTGGTGACAGCGGCGTTTGACGAAGCAGCAACGTTCTCCCCCTCCACACCACCGCTAGAGAGACACCATATCGACATCCTCCACCCAGCTCAAGTGCACGCAACCTTGTCCTACGTACGCGCACTCACAACCCTCCCCCATCCCACCCTCCTCATCGCACACGCATACACCCGCTACCTCGGCGACCTCAGCGGCGGCCAACACATCGTACGCAAAGTCTCCAAACGTTTCCCCACCACAGCCACACCCGGCAAAGGGTTCGCATTTTACTCCTTCGACGAGGCCGCGGATCTCAAAACCAGATTTAGGAAGGTGATGGAGCAAGACGTGGAGGAAAATAGGTGGAAGGAGGTGGTAGAGGAGGCGAATAGAGCGTTTGATTTGAATACGGGGTTGTTTGAGAGTTTGCTTCCGGCAGAGCTGAGGATGACCCCGGAAGAGGCGGGGGTGATGGAGGTGGAGAAGAAGGTGGGAGTGGCGAGGAAGGGGAGGAGGGAGGGGGTGGTGAGAGGGTTGGTGGTGGCGACGAGTGCGCTGGTGATGGCGCATACGCTGATGAGGGTGGGTGCCGGGTTGATTGCTGCGAGGAGCGGGGCGGTCGAGGTTCACGCATGATCTTGGATCGGATCGTAATGCATGTATTAAGGGGTTCATCATCGCACATAATTATCATCTCCGTTTTCTCCATCGTCACCTGTCATATCCGTTCCTGACACCTGAAACAACCGACGACCGCCTTGACGGCCCCACAGCCACGCCTCTCTTCCTCGGCGAGCGAGAAGGCGACCCCAGTCCCAACTTCTGTACCATCTTCGGCAGGTCGTCTCTTCGCTTCGAGGGTGAGACGTTGGTCACGTCTGTTAGCGGCCTCCCCTTCCCAGGCGATACCGCGCATGCCATCTCGACGGACGGCAACAACGCCGGCTTGGTCGAGCTGACACGTGCACGACGCTTGTGTGCGCGTGGTGGGGCGGGTAGCGAGCGTGGTACTCCTCGCGAATCAGCAACCGCGTCCTCTGTGCTGTGCCGAGTCAAAATCTCACTCGCCTCTCTTTGAGTGTGCGTCGTCTCGCGTGCCATGCTCGGCGCTGCAACTGGCAGGTTCCAAGCTGATATGGAACTAGGCAGGCGTGGAGCGGTCGCCGTTTCCATCGCCATGTACGAGTGCGAAGCTGCTGTTCGCAGAGATGGTCTGCACGGTCGTAGGTGTGATGCTGACCAGTCGACACTTCCGCGCCGCCGGGTGGCTGTCTCGATCTGACCAAGCCAGTCGCAGCTGCGACCGGTGGGGTCAGCTGCGCGGAGCTGGTCAAAGGTGCTAATCATGTGCTCGGGCGGTAAGATGCGCTCGACTGGCAGCGTGGGTGAGGATGTGTCTTTGACATCGTCGGCGGCGAAAGATTGGCGAGCGCTGTCGGCCGATTTGAGATCAGCATTCGGTTCCCAGCCTCGGGTCGCACACTCGGTGGAGGCTAAGCTGATGCGAGGCGTATAGCTTGCAGCTGAGGCCGAATCGAGCACGGCTGGACCTGTGCGGCGTGTCGGTCCTACAAACTCGTAGCTGAACTCGAAGCCAGAAGGCTGAGTCCGAGTGGTGCTCTCCATCGACGTTTGTCGGCTATCCACAAGGTCAGCTGAAGCGAAGACCGTCTTGACGTTATGGCGCGTAGACGGCTTGGCGCGCATGGAATTCAATGCGTTCTTGGTCAGACTGAGCAGTGACGTGGACCTCGGCATTCCCTTGCTGGATGGCAGAGCCTCAGGCGATGTGATCGCGCCTGTGTCGAATCGTGGCGATGAAGACAGCGAAGGGCCCGTGTTGTTGTCGCAGGGAGCACCGGAATTGACAGTGCTGGCCTTGTGATCCGTCTTGCTCCTTGACAGGAAGCGGAAAGACTTTAATCTAGGCAGTCGCTTCGGAGTCTTGCTATCCGACTGCAGGATCGAGGACGGAACAGTCTGACTGCCGCTGTGCTGTTCGTTCTGATCGAGCAGCAGACCAAGACCAAGAGGTGTTTCAGTGGCCTCACTGGCATCGCCTGCTTTGAGAGCATCACGCCAGGCGAAAACTCGGCTCGAGCTGAATTGTAAGAGCGAACCGGATCGACGATGTCTCGTCGACGACGAGGTGCCGCGAGATGTCCCTCCGTCACCAGCTTTCGTATCGCTGCTCGCTGAGACCTCCCTGCCGGGCGGAGCTGCGACCTCTCGGTGAGCCCCAACATGCTGCATTGATGCATTGACCGGGTCCGCTTCTAGTGCTTCGGCTAGCTGATTCGAGCCCTTGCTGAACGGAAGCAGCTGGGATGCTGACAGGCTGTTGCGTCGGTCACCCGAGAGGCGACGGCTAGCAGAGAGTGAGAATGACGAGGAAGCTATCGATATGGACCGCTTGTGCGTTCGGTCTCGATTCGAGGGCTTCGGATCTGAAGGGGCTTGGAAGGTTACGGAGGTAGGTGTATCTGCTATGCTTTGACGGCGCTGAGCAGAGTCCCTGATGAAGACGTGCTCCCCGCGCGCTGTTTTGCCTGTAGATAGGCAATATGGATGAGGTTGCGTGCCAGCGTTATAGGAGCCATCGCCTGTCTTGGAGAGCAGATCTCGAGGAGCCTGGGGGGAGAGAGCGAAGCTTGTCGACGACACACGACGTTCACAAGAAGCCCTCGGAATGGCTTCGTCGTTGAGTCCACAAGAAGTCGTCTCTGTACCGGGCAGGACAGGGCTGGCTTGAAGATCCCTTGGAGCACGGAAGCCTGGAAGGTTGCCCAGGGACGGACGCGCTAGCGCTTTCCTTTGCTGTTTGGCGGCTGAGCAGCTGAGCGTTGCAAGCGCGTGGCTGTGCATCTTGATAGTCACGCTGAAGGCTTCTACCCACTTGACGAGGGCGTCCTCCGAAGCAACGCGCATAGGGATACAGTCGGGAGTCGCGCCGAAAGTCGGGGAAAGGGGAGTGCGAGGCGATGCAGGGATGCTGGGCGCGAGGTCGGTAGAAGCTCTAGAATCGCTCATGGAGTACGCTGTGGACGAGGCGGACTCCTGACGGAAATGAAGGCTGCTCATCGCGCGTAGGCTGTTGTGATGCTCGGACGAAGCGTTGCTGCCACCAAGCTTGTGGGAGCCGGACGCAAAGCGGGACCATCCCTTTCGTCGCATCGGGTCTTGGCCGAGGATGTCTGTATGTGTTGACGTGGCTGAGTCGTTTGAAAGGCGTGGCTGAGCTCTAATGCGGTTGTTGTATGCCCTAGGCGGATATGCTCTGGGATCGGCAGCGTCCCAACGCAGGGCTTGGTCGGATGGAGGCCGATGAAGGCTGATGACTGACTTTGGTCGGGAGAGCCGGCTAGAAGCGCTAGGCTTCGGGGTAGCCGCAGAGAGCATGAGCTCGTATCCGTGCTGGCCGGCCGTATCCGACACCTGTACAGAGGCAAAGGTACGAACGTCGATCACTGTATTTGCCTCGTCCGTATTGATCATGGCAGCGGTGCGGTCTGGATAGACGAAGAGCTTGCCATCTTCCAGGCTGCACCACTTTTCGGTCCAAGCACTGCAGGAGCTGGATTGCGAGATGTCCGACAGAGTGGCTTGGTTGAGAATCAGGTGACCCTCATAGCTCGGCAGACGACGCATGTCAGCGGAAGTGGTCGGCATGGTGACGAGCGAAGTAGATGCTGACAACGTCGAAGGCGGACGATCCGAGAGTCAAGCGACTCGGTGACCTTCGAATCGTGTCGGAAGCTATTGCATGCTGGAAGAGGTGATGTTTGGGCGTGATGGCAAGGAAGATGATGCAGGAGCGTGGGGAAGGAAGGAGTGAACAGACGCGCGACAATCGAGCCAACATGAACAGGAGCGCACTCACAAAGAGCAACGCTGTCGGTCTTGGGCTTGCTGTCTATTCTTCCGAATGGTCACAAAGTATTCGTTCAAGCACATTCACTACGCCTCAGGAGTCGCCCACTCTGCGCTTTGTTTTTTCAGGAGACCTTCGTGCATGAGCAAACACAAAAGGTGATGGTCTCGGCTATGCCCGTCGGAGCTGAGTTGCCGCATGACTGAGAAAGAAGCACACGTCAAAAAAAGCGTGAGAGCCGGCGATCAGGCCTCGCTTGCAACTAGACTCCGCGCTTAGCGGTGTTGTTTTCACAGCGTCACATGTGAGTCGAACAAACAAATCCAAAGGGCGACGCGCCACAAACAACGCGCCTTCTCTTTCTCTTGCGGTAGGTAACCAACGGTGATCTCGCGTGCCTTCATTGAGCCTCTCATTGGTGTTGTCAACTTCTTCTCTCCGCCAGATGCTGTTGGTATGTAGAACGTGAAATTCGAGTCGCGTACTGCAAAGTTTGAGCTTAGACGTGGGGCGACATGGGCATGGTTTCGCAGATGAACGAGAACAGGTTACACTCAGAGTTGGTTCGACTCGAGCAGTCGACCATGTGTCAAGGCAGCATAGCCTTCAATACCACGTGCTTCGAGCACACCTCCGCTTCACGTCGTGATTCAGACCCGCCACATCAAGGCTCTGAAGGCTCTGCAGTATCTAGCCCTTCGCCTCCCGACAGTCCAACCCCTCAATCTCCCCCTCGAACCGCTGGCACGTCTCTCTATCCAGATTCTTCACATTCGGCAGCTTAGCCTCGCCCTCCTTGCTCCTCCTTTCCGTCTCCATAGTGTCCTCGACATTCAGCTCCGCGGAAGCAGCTCCCAGAACGGCGTTGCCCACTCCCACGCCGACGAGTGTCTTGGTGAAAGGTGAGAGTCGGGAGAGGTGATCGTGTTGATGTTGTCGCTGGCGGAGGAGTGCGGTTTCGATGGCGGTGAGTCGGTCGTATGTGTTGAAGCTGTCTCCGGAAAGCGTGGAATACGATCGATCGAATCGTCCATGCGCCGGCTCCGATGTGTGCTTATCAGTGTGGATGGGGTCATCCATCCGCTGACTCGGCGTGCGGCTCAGGGTACTTCTGAACGACTCCCCATCGTCGAGCACATCGGCTGTGCAGTCCACCACTTGCTGCTCACCTCTCCTCGCCAAAGCGTTGCCTGACCCGCCGCTGTGGATCTTGGCAGCAGCATCTGCCCGAGCCACCGCCTGTTTGAGATCCCGTAGCTTGGCGGCTTGCCGGTGATCATCGGACATGTGAAGGGCCGCACTGATGACAAAGCCGCCATTAGCAACGGTGCTCAGACCAGCGACGACACCAGCAGCCCATTTCTCCTTTGTTCCGAACGACCTTGTTTTGCGTTCGGCGGAGAGAATCTTGTCGTCGAGCTCAGCGAGCGTGTCCCTGAAGTCGGCAAAGGGTGCTTCGGGCGGACCGGGCAGTGGTGCTGCGAGGAAGCAGGTGGGGAAGACGAGGAGTGCGACGATGATTGCGTGTGCGAGGTTCATGGTCGAATGGCTTGCCGAGATGGTGTTCTCTGCCGCTCTGAAGAGATGGTGTCTCGCAGAGCTGCTTAATGTATCTTTGAGAGCATTGTGCCCTAGCTCACACCCATCGCTCCATGATTCGGGACATGCGCGAGCACCCAAAGGACAATCCTTATCGTGGGGAGATTCAGCCAATGGCGGATCACTCCCACTTTCTACGATAGGCTGTGTCGTTCTCTGCGGCGCAAGGTGCCTTCATTTTGGAGCTCCATTGTCATCGCACCATCTCGACGATGAATAGAACGGCAACTCTTATCGACCCCTCGAGCGCAAGGTGGGTAGAAGAGATGTCTTTACCCCTGCATTGGGTCGACACACGCATCTCGTCTCGGCAACCAAAAGAGCCGAGTGTCGATAGGAGCTGACTTCATCTACAACCGTGACATCCCACTTTGAGCGTGCGATCGAGACAATGCCCTCATCCCACTCGAATGTAGACGCTTTCAACCTTCATCGAGAGAGGTTGATCTGCTATTGTGATCACATTAGTGTCGGCGCCAACTTGATACAGGAAGGTCTGTTACGATTGCAAAGGAGGCTAGAGGTCGCCTGCACTACACCGCCATACCCCCTCACTTGCTCTCCACCTTCACGCTCCCCTCCTTGCCCGTCCCCTCTACGCCCGCTTGCTCATGTAGCCTTCCATCGGCAAAATCCAAAATCAACTTCACCACGTTCTTCCTCCTCTCCTTCATCTTCTTCCTCCTCCCCTCCGATGCCTTCTGCATGCCTCTCGTCACCCTCTCCTTATTCCTCTTTGCCAACCTTACCGCTTGAGCCAGCTCATACCTCTGTGTCCTTCCCTCTTTATCCTGTGTTGCGATCACCTTTGCAAGTTGTTTCTCAACGAACCCGACGGAGCGCCTCACGAGGTCGTGGAGTACCTTATCCGACTTTAGTCCCGAGTCGAGGGCGAATTGGACGAGTTCTTGAGCGGCTAGGCAGCGACGCATTCGCATCAGCGCGTGAAAACGCGTAGCGACGCTATGAGCGTCTTTGGCGTTAATCGGCCGGTCCACCAGGGAGAAGTTGCGTTGGCTCGATTGGGCGGCTTCGATGATGTTGGCGATCGTGTCGTCGATCTGATAGCCGTTTGTGGTGAGTTCTTCAAGTTCGCGACGGGCAGCTCTCGTGTCCCCGGCGCGGAGGTAGGCTCGGATGAGTGCCGTATGGATGCGCAGCGTGGGCTGGAGGCCTGTGACTTCGATGGCGTTGTGCTTGAGTCGTTGCGCTTCGGAGAGCTTGCCAACGGCGAGGAGGCCTTCGATGAGGGGTGCGATGTGCATCATGGTCGGCTTGACGTTGTGTGAGAGCATGGCGTGGTAGACCTTTTGCGCGGATCGGTGATCGCGTCGTACCACGGCGTAGACCCGGATGCGCATGGCGTAGGCTTCGGGCGTCAGTGGACTGCTCAGGTCTCGAGACAGGGCTGACGCGTCAGGGGCCGCATCGGCGGTCGAGGCAGAACCGTCACCGAACGGGGACGCATCCTTGATGAGCCAATCTCGCAGCTCGTCTTTCGAACGTCGGCTGTCGCTCTCGAGAGCCGCGCTGTCTTTTGGTGTCCCTTTCCTACCGACACTTTGAGAGCCGCGACCGACGTCCATCGCACTTTGCGAAGCGAGAAGAACTTTCTCGCGGGCTCCAAGATGCTGCAACAGGTCTGAGAGCGTTCCGAGACGCTGCTGGCGTTGGGTAGTTCGTCGTCCCTTACCTTCAGGCATCAGACGCCTGAGAACACGGATCGACTCGAACGCATCCTGATCGATCGTCGAGAAGATCAAGCGAGCCAGTCCACGCAGCACATGCCGGTCCCCAGGATAGCCATCCCTCAAAAGATGCACGATGATCCTCCGGGCAGAGTCGGTCGAGCCAATGGCAGAGGCCGACTCTAGCAGGATCCGGAAGTGAGCCGTGGATGGCGTGATCTTGATGACGGGCGAGGTCGGGAGGTCAAAGTTGATCGAAGGTGACCCTTTGCTCTCTGCGTTGCCAAAGTAAGGAAGCCCAAGAACCTCAGAGGCAAAGGACATGGCGCGGACCGGATGACCCGCGTTGAGATAGGCCGTCATGACGTCCGCCGAGGCTTGCTGGAACGCTGCAACGGTCGTCGGATTGTCGTTTTGGCCTTCCTTGGTGGCGGCTGAGACGGCGAGTCGGAAGAAGCCGAGCGCTTCGGAGCCACAGCCGAGACGGCCGAACATCTGCGTCATAACGGCGTACGTTTGCGCATTGGGCTGCGGACTCGGTCCGACGAAGATCGAACGCTCGGCATCCTCCACAGAAGGCGAGTTTGCAGTCTCGGATCGATCGATGGAAGGAATGCGGAAAATGCGCAAGACCATCAGAGCACCCTCTACATCCAAGTCGCGCGACAGCAGCAGCAACAGACGATTCACTACGTCCAAGGTCGGGCTCTGGACGATCTTTGCGTCTCTTCGCAACATGGTCGCGAGAGTCGGCCTGAAGCTTTGGAAGCCGCGGAGGATCGTGAGCCATGCCTTTGCATCCACTTCGTAGCCGTGCTGCGGCATGGTGTGTAGGACGTCATTGACCTGCTCGACGTCCTGTCGACGCACGTGTGTCCGCAGAAGGAGATCGAAAGTCTTGCGCGGCACAGCGACGCCGGCTTGAGCGAAGAGATCCCAGTACCGTGTCAAGTCTGCGTCCTGGGACTGCGCGATCAATGCTCGCAAGCTGAGATGAAGCAGCTCGGCATCCGTCTTGCCATCGTGATGGGATCGAGCGACCTGGCATATCTTGAGCACAGCGTCATAGCGTCGTGCAATTCCGGCGTGAGCGGCCAGAGCATGGAACCATGGCAACGGAAGCACGCCGATGTGATTTCGAACATAGTCGAGGAACGTCAGAAGTCGATCCATCGAATCTTCTGCATCCAGCTTGACGTAGGTCTCTGCTGCTTTTCCAGCCAGATAAAGGGCAACTTCTCTGTCTCGAGCTTGGCGTAATGGGTGCTCTGGATTCGCCCAGATCAGTTCTCTGGCTTGTCGTAGTGTCTCGCTGAGGTTGTCTCCGTAATCAGGGTCGGGCCCTATCTGTGAAATGTCGTCCAGACTGTCGAGGATGAGGAAGAGCTCGTGTCCAAGAGGATAGTCGTCGGGAACATCGAGGGTCCATGACAAATCGGGCAACCATGCTGCAGAAGCCTTAATTTCGTCTTCGTACAGAGCAGGCGCATCCTCAGGGAGTGTCTGCCGCCTCAAGGGCAGGCTGTATCGGTTGAAATCCATCTCCCTTCGCCAATGTGTGCTTGGGAACTTCCTACGCCAGTCGGACGAACCCGCGGAGAATTGGCCCGAATGATCAGCAGGCCTGCGTGTTGATGGTTCCCGTGGATGGTAATGGTTTTCTGGAGTACGAGCTTTTGGTGAAGATGCTGCTGAAACAGTGTAGTCGTTGTTGCGACTGTCGGTGACGAGCTGAGCAGTCGCTGGCTGAGAAACGTAGCGTCGACTGGCATGCAAGCGGGTCGAGTCTGATCTTAGCTGCACATTTGCTGATGTTCCGTTTGCATGGTCAGCCTTGCTGCCGTGTGAGGATGTCTGTGGCCGCAAGGATGACGACGCAGAGGAAGGTCCAGCTGTTGCTACGCCTCTCCTTGCGTCTGTAAGAGAAGATTGGAGGACCGGGCAGAGGAAAGGTGGCAGGACGGCCTCGAGCTTTCCACAACACCTCTTCGCCAGAGTCCTCGAGCCATCGGAGAGCGCTCTCCCGCCTGCTCTTGCGGCTAGCCGCGGCCCGCCGAGCATTCCGGTCTCGGCTACCGTGTGCACCTAGTCAACGCCATGCAGCTCTCGCGGTGGCAGACTGTATCGAGATTGGCAAAGTTATGCGACCGAATGACTCGAAGCCGTGTCCATTGCGCGACCAATGCTGCTGTTGGGCGTAGGACCTGATCGATGCGTTGGTATGGACGTAGTGAGGGATGATGAGGTAAGTCTGAAATGACAGGGTTCGGAAGAATCTTTGGTCGCGTGCACCGACTTTTTGCTTTTCTTGGCTGTCGCAACGCTGTTCTTCCTGAAAGGCTCAAAATTCATCGCGGGTCTCGGAACACCATCACTTTGGCTTTGCAGTTGGGATCTCGATCTATGCCTCCTGGTAAACGCTGAAGCGTGTCGACGGTCAGGCCCACACATCTCGTCGTACGCCAGCCGTAGTATGCGTTGCAGTCTGAAGGAGTTGTATAGGTTACAATGGTGGTGAGAGCGCAACGTTGCGAATGCGTAGGCTAGAACCACCTATGGACATAACGTGTTGGCACATCAGTGTGGGATGAAGCATGTTGAAGGCCAGAAGATTGTACGTGAAGCTGTTCCTAACTATCTAAGCTTCAGCGCTCCGCGTCCTCGCTGACCCCCCGTCCGGCATAGCCACCTTGCGATAGTTGAGACGCTTTGCAAAAGCACCCTTTCCAATGCGAATGACCGAGTTTCGCTTCTTCCCCGGAAGCGGCGCTGGCTGGTATTCACCCTCCTGTCCCGCCAACGGCCTCGAACCAGCCATAGGCTTGGTCAAAAGCCTTCCACGCGGTCGATTGTCGCCGAAGCTCTGCAACCTCTCCTCGTCAATCCTTCTAGGCCCCTCGACCGCTACCGTCGCCTTGAGCCTCAACAGATGATCCTGCGCCATACGAACCAGCTTCTCTCTCGCCTCCATGCCGCCGTACTGCACCACCTTGGTGATATTCTTGCGTGTGATCTCGTTGAATCGTTCATCCTGCTCCATCGTCGACAGATCGAACTGTCGTCCCGTAAGAATGTCGTCTCCGCCTCGTTTGGCGATTCGGTCGTATACCTCCTTGGCGAGCGTACGTGCCGTCATCTGCATGCGAAGGTCAAATGGGTTGTCGACAAGTTCCAGGATGGCTCGAGGTGCATGGTCGCCCTTGCGATTGCCGTGGAGGTGAATGCGTGTGTATCCGCCGGGACGGTTTGCGTAGCGTTGTGCAAGCTCCTGCAATTTGGGCAGAGTCTCTTGTTGTGAGAAGAGGTAGCCTCTCGCGCCATAGTTCGCCTGTACGGTGCCCCGCTTGCCGAGTGTGATGATCTTTTCCGCTTCGCGAGCGGCTTCTTTCGCCTTTGCTATTGTGGTGGAGATGCGTTCATGTTGAATGAGGGATGAGACGAGGTTGCGGAGGAGGTGATTGCGATGCGATGAGGTCCTTGACAGCTTTCGGAATGCGAGACCCTTCATCTTGTCGTCGGAGTTGAGCTGGACGAATGCTGAGCTCAAGCCGGGATGATATGATCGTCGAGATGAGGGTCTGGATGAGTCGGTCTGATGAGCGCAACCTCGAAATCAAGTTCTTCTCGTCCAAATTCTTCTCGGTCGAGTGAGCTTTCTGCGGGCTTGAACGGAGAGCCGCTTTTTTCTGCGCAGCTGCAGCTTGGATTTGACCCGATTCAAACTTTCTGCCATTTTTTGGTGATTTCAAATCAGAGCGTGCTGCCCTCCACCGCCGTGAATCGGGCTTCCGATTCTAGTCTCAGGAAGACGCTGCGAGAACGAGCTAAGACGTCCTGAGCGTCGGCTGAGGTGATTCTCGATTTTGATCGCCATCTCAACTTCATCCTCGTCATCATCATCTGTATCACCCTCGTCGACACTCTCACCCACAACCTCGACACATCTCATCACAATGGTTGCCGTACTCCGAACCGCTGCCGCCTCGCTCGTCCGAGCCCGCGCTCCTCTGGCCGTTGCACGTGCCGCTCCCATGGCTCGTGCTGCTGTCGTCGCTCCTCGCTTCGCACCCGTCCGCTTCTACGCCGCTTCGGCAGGCCTCTCCAAGAGCGACATCGAGACCAGGATCTTGGATGTGCTCAAGACTTTCGAGAAGGTCGACCCCAGCAAGGTGCGTTCCCGATGATCGAGTTGCCGTAGCGTCATCTGCGGGCGCAGTTGACAGCTGTTGTCAGCCTGGTTGTGTCAGGCGCAGCATGGCTGTCGACCGGTTGTCGTTGGCGATGCGGACTCGCATTCCTCTTGGCAAGACTCGTGCTAACACCTGACTTGCACTCTCTCATGTCCTCCGAAAACACAGGTTTCCGCCGCTTCGTCGTTCACCACTGATCTCGGCTTGGATTCCCTCGACGCCGTCGAGGTCGTCATGGCTATCGAGGAGGAGTTCACCATCGTAAGCACCCGCAATCAATCTCTCACGTCTTCCTGAAGATGAGGTTCACTGACAACTTTTCCTGCCTTTCATCGACAATTCAACAGGAGATCCCCGACGAGGAGGCCGACAACATCACCACCGTCCAACAAGCCATCGAATACATTGCCAAGACCCCCGAGGCTGTGTAAAGCATCATTCTCGGTTCTTCCCGTGCCTTCTTGCACTGTAAAACTCGGACGCCTTGCAAATCAAATACATCCTAGCCTCTCGTTTCTATGCATATTGACTTCAGCTTCTGCAG
The DNA here is from genome assembly GCA_023212685.1 of Pseudozyma pruni. Classification (NCBI taxonomy): domain Eukaryota; kingdom Fungi; phylum Basidiomycota; class Ustilaginomycetes; order Ustilaginales; family Ustilaginaceae; genus Pseudozyma; species Pseudozyma pruni. The sequence continues at coordinate 128,472 of JALBYD010000001.1, forward strand.
GCTTTCTCATTCGGCACTCAGTACATGACACGCAACACATGATTTGGGAAAGAGAGCTCAATTGCGAGGAGGGAGGGCCAGCTCAAAAACCGAAGCTGCCAAAGTCAAACTCTTGCGCACCCTGCTGGCTGTTGCTCGCAGCGGCCGTCTTGAACACACTGATGCCCTGCTTCTTTGGCGCGGGCATTTCGTCCACCTTGACCGCACCGGTATCCTGTTGTCCGTTTGCCTCAGGCTCTGCGGTGAGGACGCCAGACTTTGCCTCTGTCTGAACGTGGTGATCGCCTCGTTGAGCTTTCGAGACGCCCGCTTCCGACATCACCGCGGCGCCGATATCCAGATCATTGATGATGCTCGATCTGCGTCGTAGCAGGCTGCTGCGTCTTCGAACTCTCGTTGGGCTGCTTGGCGGTGACATTGCACTTTGAGATGTGCGACGGCGGTGCCGGGTCGGGCTAGTCGGGACGTCTTGCTTGTCGGCGAGACGCAGTTCGCTAAATGCATCGGTGCTTTCTGCCAACACCGCCTCGTCCACCCGTGAGAGCGTTTCCAGGTCGTGTTTGGAGACGCGATGGAACAGGGTGGAAGCGCTTGACACCGATGGTGGCTCGAACTGCCAATTCCGCAGCAAGCTGACTCCGATCGGATGACAGCCCATGCGGCACAGAGCCCGGTTGGTGTTGAGGACAAAGTCGAACACCTTCTTCTCAGGGATGTCGTAGAGCCCTTTGAGGGTCTGCAGCGACTTGCTCCGGAGCTGCTGGAACAGCAAGGCTAAGGCGGGATCGTTGTTGCTGTCGTTTCCGCACGTCACGTTGGAGCCGATCAAGGTTGCGACGCTTTCGTCGGCTAGCATGTCTCGCAGCGGAGTGACGATGATTCGGACTGCAAGGTCTCGACGCTTGAGCATCCAGAAAGCCCAGCTGCCCATCCAGCGATCGCCTGTCTCAAAGGCCAGAGGCAGCACACGAGTCTTCAACAGATCGGTAAACACCGGCCCGTCGTCGCTGCCCTCCTTGATTCTTGCAAGGGCGATGGCGAGTGGAAGATCGTCCAGGTTGCGGACGCAGACATTGACAGCATCCCGCAGACTGTCGCCGAGCATGAAGAAGGACGCAGCGAACTCGTAACGTCGCTGACTGAGGAGGGCAAAGGCGTTCTTCTGAGCTGCCGTCTTCCAGCGATCTTGGTCAAAGTCATGCGACAGGAATTGCAGCATCTTCTTCTGCTCAGGATGCCAGACGGCTTGTCGCCATAATCCCTGCACTACCTTGCGCTTGCCGAGCGCAAAGTAGATCAACGAGCACTTGACGGGATCTCGATCTTCGCCAGACATGAATTGGGCTCGTGCGACCGCCTCGGCCTGAGCCCGCAATGCTGTCCGATTCTGGAGCCAGACAAAGATGCCTGACGACTTAGCTGCAGGCCAGTCGAGCTTGTTAGGATACGAAGACTCGACAGCAGCGACCAACGTCTCTTGGCTCTGGCTGTGGAACGCCCACAGATAGTCCCGGAAGCTGAGCTGGAAGCTTGTTACTACGGCTGCTTGCTTGTTCGGCGTGGCGCCGTTTAGGAGCTGGCGCAGGGCTAGCGTGTAGCGTAAGCCCGATGCGTCCAGGCTTCTGTGCTCTCGGCCAACGTCGCCGATGGTCTTGATGAGACTGATCAGTACGTCGAAATCGGAGCGCGAAAGGTGCGGGGGCTGAACTAGCTGAAGATGTTGAGTTAGCTTTTCGATCCTATCGTCTGCAAAGAGGTCCGCATCGTCCGCATCGTCAGACTGTTGAGGCTCGTCAAAGAGACTTCGGCGAGGGGCTTTCTGCGTTGGTGCACGTGATTCCGACGAACCTTCGCTCGCTGTTCGATCCTCCCGCAGCACGACATCTAGTGGTACGTCTTCGAATGCCCACGTTCCGGTAACGTCTTCCGGACTGCAAGCAAGAACAGCTTTCTCCAGGTTTCCGATGATCGCCCTTGCCAATTCGATCTTGCCCCAAATGACACATTGGAGCAAGAAGGTAGGGTGGTACTGCACCACGGGCCCGCCGACTTCGGCAATGAGCTCGGCTAAATGCGTACGTCTCCCCTTTGTCTGACCGTCTGGGGCGGATTGCATCCACGGTCCGTAGACGAACAGTATCGCGCCAGACGCGAGCACAATCTGCTCCGAGCTCAACCAGCAGGCAGCGCCAATCTTGCTTGGAGTGGAGCTGCGAAGGTCAAGAGAGACCAATTGCTGCCATTGTGGAGCCGCTTGTGCTGCCTGAGAAGACCTTCCAGGCGCGATGATGTCGACGTGATGCTGGAAGACGACAGCCAGCGCATTGGATGACAATGGCGATGGTGACCAGTCCAAGGCGGTGATCGGGTCTTCCGCTTTGAGCTCCTGTCTGTGTTCCATGCCTGAGCTGAAGGAAGTGGTCCTGGAATCAAAGACGACGAGCGACTGCTTCTGCTGATCGTGCTGATACGCGACGGCGACAAGGCCGTCGGCATTGCAGGCGACCATAATCGGTGTTCGGGATGGCTCACGGAAAGTTGCAGCAAGACACCATCGAAGCTGATCAGAAGCGACAGACGTGGCTTTCCGTACTTCGATGCGGCCGGATGTGTCGGCAGTGACGAGCCTCAGGTCGCTCTTTCCAGCGTCTGCCGGCTGAATCGACGAATGCGCTGAGATGAGGCGACGATCCGATTGGTTGTCGGACCACAACTGCGACTTTGGCTTTGGTGACAGGCGCAGCCCCTCCGTGCTTCGGTTCAATGTCCACGCGAGGACAGCTCCGGCTTCAGTGACAGCGACGAGGGTATGGACACCGCCAAGCCGGCTGAGTACGAGATGCTTGACGTCTGTGTCGCAGTCGAAGGGCACTGTACTCCCGTCCGATGAGCGAATGACACGTCCAGCTCCATCGCTAGACAAGTGCGCCGTCAGAGAGCCGTCCCACGAGATTGCCGTGAGTCGGCAAGATTGCGTTGAGGCTTGACAATGCAGACGGCCTTCTGGCCGTGTCCGAGATGCGTCCGATGTCCATCTTATCGATTCCTGAGCTGACGAGCTGACAAGGACTTGACCATCGCCCGATCTTTGCAGTGACTCGATTCGGCCTGAATGCCTCTGCACATGTGTCGCGGACGTATCTGAAGAGCTCGGTGGCCCGCAAGGATGGCAGATGTCAGGCTCGATGCCCAAGCCTCTGCCATCGAAGAAGGTTGCTGGGTTGATTGCATAAGCCATGGACGTGCCATCGACGAGCTGCGCATATAGTGACAGCATCGGCACCGTGCTCGACGCATCTGCGGCTGCGTGGAGCGGCACGGCTTTCACGCTCGCTACGGTCTTGGCCTCGTTTGGCAGGGCAAAGGGGACGCGTAGAACAGTCAATGTCTGCAACAGGGTAGGGGGCCGTCGATCGATATTGGCGACAGCAGTTACGCTGATGAAGCCGTCCTCTTCAAAGGAGACAAACATGTCTGGAGTTTCGTTGACCAATTGCTCCAGTCGCCGCAATCTTGTGCGCTTCAGATCCATATCGAGTTCGAGAGCGTGTGCGTCCTGCTTGGCGGAGGTCCCAATCCCTAATTCGACCATCTGAATCTCCCTCTGCAATGCACCCATATTTGCGCGCAAAGCTGCACAAACAGTATGCGGGTCAAGGTAGAAAGCTGTGGAGACATCGGCAGCAGCGACGGAGACGGGAGCTTGGACGCTGCACCAGAGTCGAAGCTGAGTGGGCTCGTCAATGACGGGAGACCAGATTCTGGCGACGCCATCTGAGGCATAGGTGATCAGGACGTCCGCCTGACTGTTTGGCTCGGGCGGCTGCCTCCAAATGAGGTCTGTGACGGGACGTGCGTGGTATAGGCGTTGCTGTAGGACCGGTGGCTTGGTAGCTCTCGGCTGATACTGAAACAGGAGGACGTATTGACCTCCTTCAGCTACGGCTGCAATACTCGTGGCGTCTGGTGAGAACTTTGCGATGCTGATAGCGGCTGGAACAGCCTTGGTCCAGAAACGTCTCCATATTGGAATATCGAAAGAATCGAGGCGCCAGAGGGCGAGGCTGGTGGAGCTGCCGACCAGAAGCTGGCCGTTGACAATGTCGAGGGTGGTGATGATGCCGTCATTGATGGTGACTGTCGAGTGTACCTTCCATTTCCGAGACCGATTCGAAGAAGAAGCTGGGGCGTACCATATCGCTACTCGATGGTCCATGGAGGCAGCCAGGAGGATCTGATCGCGCTCGGCAGAGAGACCAATTGCGGTGCATGAGATGCATCGATGTGTATTCTGCGATCCCGAGAAAGCATCCCAGAACGGAAGAGCCTGGTCCAAGCGCTGTTCCCGAGAGAGAATGCAAACTTGATCGAAGCTCGCCTTGACGGTGAGGCCATCTCTCACTTCCCTGCCTGAAAGGTACGTGACATTGTCGCGATGCAGGACGCGGCGTAGTTCAGCGCGTCGCGAGCCTTCCGGATTCGAACGTAGACCATCGGTAGTGCCGAGCACCACTTGACAAGGCTGCGGGCAAGTGGCGCGAGGCTGTGTCGTGGCCATGGCAGTAAAGGTGGACCAGCGCCTCGCTAGCTACCCTGGTGTGAAGCTGATGCGGGCATTGAGTCAGCCAACGTCGAGGGGCTTTGACGGTCGGGCCGAAGCGAGGGCTGTTCGTTCGTGAGTGACTGCTTGGCCGATGCGATTGTGACAAGAGCAGAGGCAAGCGTGATGAGGCGAAGGCGTATAGAGCTCGATGCTCGGATGAGCCGAAGTCAGGACACCGTGCGAGCGAGCGACTGAGAAGTCGGAATTCGGAGTCGTGTGCTTGGCGGAGTGCGTGTCGCTGTGTGATTTTTTAGCGGAAAAGTGAGGAGGCTTGAGGGTCCACCTTGACCTTCTCAAAGCTGAGCTGAGTCTCGGATCCACATATTCGGCTCTTGCGTCTTCCAACGACATTCCCTTTCTTCGCCGTAGCAGCACATCGCAGAGCCTTTCTTCGCCGACAATAGCACCCAGCCGCCCGCATACATTCTTTGACGCTTAGGACCGGCACGGACGCCGACCCTCGACAACCCCATTGTTCCGTCGACTTCATCTCAGAAACTTGCCGAGTTCGCGCCGAGGTGGGCTTGCGCAGCGAGCACCTTTCATCAACCTCTTCCAGTCAAGACCGCGCCAGTACATTCATTGACAGGCTCCTCTCTCTCCTTCGACACCCTCATTTGACGCTCTGTTCCGTTCCTCGCGTACCATCATCTCCGCATTCTTTAGCACTCGTTCCTTTTCCTCATTGTTGACCGAGCTTTTCTCCCACAATCATCCTCGTCAACAAGAGCATTGAGGACAGCAACAGAAAAGATGGCGACAACGGCCGAAGCAGCGCCGCTCCGCCTCTACCGATCGGACGTCGTCCATCGCAAGCAGGGCATAGACGCAGAGCACAAGGTCGGCATGGTCTCGAGATGCTACTCCGACGAGATCGAACAGGATCCCAACACCTTCGCCACGACCGGTCTTGATCGCCAACTCAAGCACGGCGAATACGGCGTTCTTTGGTACCCATGTGGCGAGAGACAGATCGTCTCCCACACCGAACTCGTACTCGTCGATCGAGTCTTTGCCATCGGCTCCACCTGCAAGCGCTCGCTCAGCGACGCACAGTCGGGCATTGTCACCGGCGCCTCCAACACACTCAAGCTGCAGCATCTCTTCAGCAGGGAAGAAATCGATCATCCAGTTCCGATGGAAGACGTTGTCAAGGCCATCTACCTCAACCGCGGAGACCTGGTCATCGCCAACGACTGGATCGGAGAGATCGACGGTGTTGTAGAGGAAGCGCTCGTGGGCAACCCGGACAACGACAGGTTGATCCGAGTCTGCGAAATGGACGGCCGTCTGCTGCTTGGCCGAATCCCCAAAGATCACATGGGCGAAAACGAGGTCGGTCTCAAACTCGTCTCCCTCGGCATCCGGGAAGCGTCCATCGTCGATATCAAGCAGAGCTGCATCTACGTCAATTGGCTCGCAATCAACCAGAAGCTGAGCCCGGAAGAGCAGGCCAAGCGGCCCAAACCCAAAGCGCTCTGGACCGAGTATCGCGATTTGACGTTGGTGCAGGCCTTCTCGGAGCGCAACCACGAGATCGGCGATCGAGTCACCTTCCGAACCCAGGATCTGAAGGACAAGCACGGTGCCAAGATCACCTATCACGGACGTCAGCGACTCCCGGTCGATGTCATGCTCATCGTCGGCACCAAGACGCAGCTTGACGTTCTGTGGCAGGACGGCTCGCGCACTAAGGAAATGGCGTGCGACATGGTCCCGCACGTCAACCTCGACGAGCACGAGTCGTGGCCAGGCGACTGGGTGTACTGGAAGTCGGACGAGCACGGCAGTGTCCCCCGCGTGGTGCAAAGCATGGATCCGGCCGAACAGACCGCCGAGCTCCGCGTGCCTCTGTCCGATCCTGCCGACATCGAGCTGGTCCCCTCGCTGGAGATCGACGTCCAAGGTGCCGACCACAGTGTCTTCAGCCTGCACCGCGGTGATTCGGTCATGATCTCGGATCGACCCACGGGCTGGGCTGGACCGTTCCTGACGACCATCGGAGATCCTCGTCCCGACTACGACGATTACAAGATGCATAACGACCTCATGAATGCCGAAATGGCCCTCGTCACTGGGCGGGATCGCCAGGTGATAAACGCTCGACCCGCCTCGGAAGCCAAGGACATCGATTGGTACGGCATTGTCGAGGAACTCCTGCTCGATGGCACATGCCGCGTTCGCCTGCCTTGCGGTAGAACGGTGGTCGAGAAGCTCGACAAGCTGCAGATCCTCTCCGACTCGACGTTTGGCATGCACGAGCATGCCATGTGGGATGAGGACCCTCAAGACCCGTGGGATATGGATCCCGAGGCAGACTACGACGATGACATGTACGACGACGAGGAAGACGATCTGGAGGCGATGTGGGTGGATCAGAACGGTGAGGTGGTCGCCAGTGGCAGGGACGATTGGGAGGATATGTCGGATGGCGCAGCCGAGGTGGCCGAGATCCACGTCGCCGAGCCTGAGGCCGTCCAAGACGATGACGCGGGTTCCAAGATCGAACCAGCTATAGCGGATGACGTGGAGGCCGCAACCGATGCCGCCGACTCTGCCCTTGTCGAGAAGGCCCTGGAAGCCATCGTGCCCCCCACCGATGCAACCTCCTCGGAAGACCCTTCTGCAGCCACCGAGCTCGCCACAGCCAGCAGCGACAGCGAGTGGAACCAATTCGCCGTCCTCGAATCCGCGCCCACCTCGCACGCCTTCTACAACAAGCCACTCACGTCCCAGCCCGGCTCGACCTTCTTCAAACGCCTCCAAAAAGAGATGAAGGTCCTCCAAACCTCGCTCCCCGAGACGATCCTCGTCCGCGCCTATGAAGACCGCTCTGACCTCCTGCGCGTGCTCATCATCGGATCCGAAGGCACGCCGTACGAAAACGCTCCGTTCCTACTCGACTTCCAGCTCACCTCCGATTTTCCCAACAAGCCGCCCGTAGCGCACTTTCACTCGTGGACCAACGGACACGGTCGTGTCTCGCCCAACCTCTACGAAGACGGTAAAGTGTGTCTCTCCGTGCTGGGCACCTGGTCGGGCGTGGCGGAGGAAAACTGGACGCCGAGCAAGAGCTCCCTCCTGCAAGTCTTCGTTTCCATCCAGGCACTGGTGCTGGTAAGGGAGCCGTACTTTACCGAACCGGCGTACGAGAAGCTCAAGGGCAAGGAAGAGTCGAGGGTCAACTCGAAGCTGTACAATGAGAAGGCGTATATTTTGTCACGGGGTTTTGTGAGGAAGGGGCTGGAGAGTAAGGTGGAAGGGTTTGAGGCGGAGGTGGAGCTGTTTTACTACGGGAAGGGAGGGTTGAAGAAGGTTGTGGAGAGGGCGGAGGGGTTGCTTTCTCGCGCAGGGGCAAAGGAGGAGGACGGGGAAGAGGAGGAGGAGGAGGCGGTCAAGGGGCTGACCAAGGGCGGTGGGATCATGCTCGGTAGGACGGTCAAGGCGCTGAGGGAGATGCTGGACGGTCGACAGGGTTAGAAGCTGAGCATCGCTACGGTCTCGCTTTCTGGTCGGCAACGTCCATTTCATTCGTTCGAGGTCAATCATACATCGCATCGTGTCACCTGAACCCAGCGATCGACTGTGCGTCTGCCCACCTCCCGCCCAGTTCCTCGGAGGGATTGTTTTGAGGAAAGATAGCATTTCATCAACTGGACGTGGCGTAACAGGAGGAACATGACAGGAGACCTAGGAGGAGAAAGAGGATGGTGTGTCTAATGGGTCGGAAGCAGAACCGCGAAGGGGCCGAACTTCAGCGAGCGTTGCATTCGAGCGAGGGGCCGACGTGCAGAAGAGTGAGACAAGTGAACCAAACCACTCGCCATCGACTGCTCCGCTTTCGACCCGCTCTCCATGCATCACCCACCCAACAAGGCGCGCGCGCGTCGCACCTTCAAAGAATCGTGCAGTTGTTCTTCTTCTTACTCTTCACCGGCGCCGGAGCCAGCACGCTCCTAATCGCCTCGTCAAACACGCCCTTCAACCCCTTCTGCGTGAGCGCCGAGCACTCCAAGTACTTGGTCGCGTGAATGTCCCTAGCCATCTGGTTACCCTGTGCATACGTGATCGGCTGCATGCGGCGGTCGCGCAGCTTCGCAATCGTCTCGGGGTCTTCGCGAAGATCGAGCTTGGTACCCACGAGAATGGTGGGGATGTTGGGTGCGTGATGTGAGATTTCGGGCCACCACTTGGTTCGAACGTTTTCGAACGAAGGTGGAGAGACGAGAGAGAAGCAGATGAGGAAGACGTCGGTTTGCGGGTAGGAGAGGGGTCTTAGTCGGTCGTAATCTTCTTGTCCGGCGGTATCCCAGAGGCCTAGGGAGACGGGTTTGCCGTCGACCATGACGTTTGCAGAGTAGTTGTCGAAGACCGTTGGGATGTACTCTCCCTGTTGGCGATGAAGGGGGAAGGGGGGAGAGGGATCGTTAGGAAAGGTCAAGGCCAGTGGAAGGAGATTGGCGAGGGAGAACTTACTGGGAAGGCATTGGTGGTATACGAGATGAGGAGACACGTCTTACCGACGGCACCGTCACCGACGACCACACACTTGATGGTCTGCATGGTGCGAATGGGATCGAGGTCGGATTCTTCTGGAATGCGACAATTGCTTTGAGAGAAGAGCCTAAGGAGCTAGGCTTCGATGAGAGTGATGGGAAGCTCGACGTGCGTATTGCTGGAGTGCGTGTCAAGAATGCGCCTTGCAAAGATGAAAGTATCTGTCGCTGGCGTGATATGACCCGGTTGCGCTGTTATGAAAGGCACGTGAACACAAGCGGACCTTTTACGCTGTTCGAGAATATGCCTGCGGTAAAGCGGTGCGAGCTGGATCGTCGTTCAGCGTGGGAAATGCGAGATGAGATATGCGATGCTGAAAGATCACCGAGCAGACAGTGCGATAGGCTGAACAACGACGATGCTGATCCTGAAACCGAATGTGAAGAAACCACCGTAATCGAACGGCGCGTGGGAAGATGCGAGAGCGCGGCCTGGCGGAAGACAGCGGTTCAAGAGCGTGACCAGACGAGATTCGAGGACGTAGAAGACGATGCGTACACCAAAACGCGTATGAAGGAGGATGGAGGATGGAGGATGGAGATGATGAAGACTGCGAAAGGGATATCGGAAAGTGACAGATTGCTTGCGGTAGGATCAGCTGGGGGGAGGCGCGTGTGCGACGGGTGACAGCAGCAGCGACGGCGGACAGAGTTGGATAAAGCGGTGCGCGAAGTGCGGCTGCTGAACAGGGGTAAAGAGACAGGCGAAGCAGCGAATAAGGTCTAAGACATCTCAGCGTCGGTGGCGCGTCTCTTTTGTGATTTTCCAAAATTGCACGCCGAGCGAGATTAACGCCCAGAAGCGAGCAAGCAAGCAAGCAAGCAAGAAAAGAGGGTCGCTGGGCACTCTTCAGCGTCCGTTTCAAGGGTTGTGTGCGCGTGCGTGTGTGATTGCAACACGCAGGCAAAGCAAGCAAGGCAAGCAACCGCTTCCACCCACAGCCTTCTCCTGTTGTCTACTCTCGGCGCGCAAACAGGATCCGCTTTGAGGAACACCCTCACTCGTCTTGAGAGCATAAACAGTCTGTGACCACGAACATGCGATCATTGAGGAAATTGAAGGCCATCGACGACGGCGGCGCTGCGGGCAGCGTCTTCTCGGGCGCCTCGGACAAGCATTCGCCGGTGGCAGCAAGGGAGAGACAGTCCAGGCTTCTCGCGTCGCTTTCCAACCTTGCGGACCGCGAGATCTCAACAGATCGGCAAGATCATATCGGGCCATACCCTTCTTCCAGCTTCCTGCTCCACATGCACAACCGCTTACCCGGTTCTCCTGATGTCTCCAATGTGCCGCTCTCAACCACCACGCCTAGCACATCATCCTCGATAGCAGCTCGTCAAGATGGCCGGCTTCCTCGCCAAGCCGCTCCCGGAACAGATTCCCACGATCGAAGAGCACGAGCGAACCTCCCGCTTGACACGGCTCGACAACAACGTCGCCTTTGAACTCGGCTCGCTCATCCGCACCTGTTTCCTCTCAGCTTACGACGAGGCGTCTGACGGCATCGTCATCTCCATCGCCCTCTTCTCTGGGCATACGCTGTTCCAGTGTGCGGTGGGTAACCCGCGCAAGCTCGGTCCTGACAACTGGGACTGGGTGAGGAGGAAGAGCAACACGGTCAAGAGGTTCGGCTTGTCCAGCTTCCTAGTCGGTCGCAACCGGTTACTGAAGGGGAAGGAGTTGGATGGGCTGGGACCGGACTATGCTGCTCACGGAGGTGGATTTCCGATCAACATCGAGGGCTGTGACGCTGGCCCAGTGGGTGTCATCGTCGTGTCGGGTCTCAAGCAGGAGGACGACCACTACCTCATCGTCGACGCTCTCGCCGCTCTGAGGAAGAGGCAGCAGGCAGAATCAGCCTGATCTCAGCATACCGCGTCGTATTGAATGTCTTTCTCATTCGCAATCGCACTTCTGGCATTCTTCACTTGGCTGGACATCCTGCCATCATGATCCCGAGAAGCTGAAGAAAGAGGACCGAAGCACACAACGATCTTGGACTGCAATGATCAGAGAATCGACCCCAATAATGCGGGGCTTTTGGATTGCAGCCACACAGCAAAGATTTGCGTGTGACGGTGCGGTACAGATGTATGATGGTGCGAGTGTGCGTGATGTGTGTAGGTGATGCTGATTGTACACGATCCTGCTGAAGCAACCCTCAAACAGGACTCAAGGCCGAGAAAAGACTACCGAAACCAGAAAAGCTTGCTTCGATGGGGACAGCTTGCGCCTGCAGTGGATGCAAGCGAGACGGAGCGCTCGAGGTGGAGTTCCGACCTACGAAACGGGTCTGTGATCCAAGCACGGTGCCCATCGAGAGAGGGTTGCAAGCTGTTTATCGGAGTCGTCGGGCCTCACGCTCGGACTCGAGGAGGGCAAGGATGTCGTCGGCCTTGACGGGGCCCTTGACGTTGCGGATGATCGATCGGCGGGTCTCGTCCATGAACTCGACGCGGACCTGGATGATACCACCGCGCGAGCCGGTACGGCCGAGGACCTTGGTAACCTGTTCGTGGTGAAGCACAATGCCAGATAGCAAGGAGGAGGCAGTAAGAGTCAGTGATGCTGTCGAAGGCGAGGTTGGCGGGTGACGCGATGCAAGCGGCGGGGGACATCTTTGAGCAGGTGCAGAAGCAGGAGCAGCATGGAAGTGTCGTGGTGTCGGTGTGATGGCTCCTCGAAGGCGAACAGAAATGCAGGTCCCAGCGATCTGCTGACAGTCGATCGCAACGATTGAATGTCGAGTCGGTAGGGCGTGGTGATCATCGACGTGTGCTCTGGTTTTCCTCCATCGCACACTTGCGTATCTTTCCCAACCACTCGAGCAAACGATGACGAGTTGAACCCTGTGATCATCATCGACAATCCCACCGTTTCTGTCGTCATTTGTGCATCTTTGCACTGAGATGATGCAAATAACGATGTGGCCATCTGCGACGCTGTCGCTTGCCTTGCCTGTTGCATCCGGCATCTACTCCATGTCGGCGCCATCTGATGATGATCTCCTCAACGAGCTTCTCGTGGCGGTGTGCCTTCCTTAAGAATACGATGCTGTTGACCCTCCTTTGCAATCCTTACGACCTTCCGAGTAGACCTCTCAGCCCTAGATCGAGAATTGACTTCCTCTGTCCTGCGACGTTCCTGCTCGTCATCTGCCATTGCTCTCTAGTCGATGCGGTCGAAAGAACGTCGATGTTGGTGCCTGAATCGAACATGGTGAATGCGTCATGCTGTCGAAAATGCTTCCTGCTGATGCTGCCTGCTGCAAAGATTGGTCGAATGCTTCCCACGCCGATGTTGGTGTCACGGTGGTTGTCGAGGGATACCTACACGAGCGAGCTTGACAGGGACCTTGGTGGACTCCATATTGACGTATGTGTAGGCGTAAGTGCTTAGTAGAAGGGGAAGAGGAGAAAGTGGATTGGATGGCGAAGACGATTGACTCTCGTCTGGTTGCGGGCTTGCGTGAGGAGCAGGGCGCGCAGAGAGTGGGAGCGTGGCAGACTGATGAGGTGCCTGGCATTGTCTGGCTGAAAATTGGTTGCTGGTCTGGCTCTGGTTTCGAAAATGATGAGAGAGGGGAGCTGTCGGATCCGACGAGGTCAAGCTCGGCCGAGGTCGAACTTGCTCCAAAATGCCGCTAATTGTTTTTCATTGCTCGTTTGTGCTTCATTGCGCGTTAACATCTTTCCTACTTTGACCGATCGGCATCGCGATCTGGGCAGCCCGATTCACACCCACCTCACGCTCATTAGCGCATCTAAACGACACCACACAGAGTCGAGGAAGCGAGCGTATTGTCCATTGCATGGAATCGAGGTATCATATGTGAGGTACTTCATGGTTATAATGAGCTAGTCAAGATGATGTGGTAACAGTGATGATGTGGGAGCAGTCAGAATGAAGCGGGAACAGTTGAGATGACGCCGGGGAACCGTCAAGATGGAGCGGTCACAGTCGAAATGGTGCCGGAACCGGCCAAATGAAGGGGAGAACCAACAGCAGCTTCGGTCTTCGTCGGCACCTTATTCTCCTCCTTGGGGCTATCAAACCTGGCCGCTATCAGTCCGCGGTCCTCAGCCCAATTCAAACACCCCAAATGACCGTCCCATTCGGACTCCCCTCTCCTGACGCGGCCCGTATCTTCCCACCAGATTCTAGCAACTCGCTCCCTGTCGGATGGTAGTGGAGCTGGCTTGGACACGATCATTTCATCCTTCTGAGGTCCATCATCTTTGTCCTGGCCAATGCGGGTGACCCAGTTGCCGTTACTGTCAAAGCGACCATAAAAGATGCGCTTGTCGGCGTCCTGTTCGCCCAGGCTCGAGTGGCGGCTCTGCGACGGCGTCGTGCTGGGAGTCGTCGTTTCGGCGCTGTCGGTGAGTGCTGAGGCGTCTCGATAGAGCGTGCGGCGAGCCGATACCGAACGACTACTGCCCGCGAAAGGCGCATCTTCATCGTTGTCCGAGCCGTACTCGTCGTCAAGCTCCTCATCAGACGATTGGCCAGGATAATGATGCCAGTTGGCGCCAAGAGGATATGCGATCAGCTGATGGCCGTCCCAGTGAAGCTTCTCCACTCTGCCCCTACGGGTTGGCTTCTTGACGCGGTAGAGGTCCGCTGTGCCCTCGGCGGGGATCGCGTTGCGAGGCTCGGGTAGAATGGAATCGTCAAACGGTACGATTTCAAACTCTCCAGCAGAGTTTTTGCGGAGCTTGAAAGCGGCACCGTGCGGGAGACTCATATTGGTTGAAGTGTTGCTAGACATCGTCGATGGGTTGGTTTGAAGGTTCATGCGGTGGTGAGGGGGTGCGATGGTGATGGGGTGCCGATGCAGAAATGATGCGGAGGTGAAGCGGAGGTGATGCGGTGATGATGCGGTGGTGATGAAGAGACGATGCAGGGAGGATGCGGGGGGAATGGGCTGCTGATGCGGGGGAAATGAGGGTCTGAGGGGATGCTGAGATGAAGGAGAAGCAATGCGGAGGTGATACCGTAGTGAACGTGAAGGGAGAGTCCAGCTCGAGATCTTGATGACTATCAAGTCTCAATGGATCCACTAGCATGCGGTGGGAAAATGACTGACTGGCCTTCTCTGGGCGCTAAACTTTACATGTAAAGGGCATTACAGTACCGCCAGCCCGACCTCTTGATACGCGAAGGGTGAACTGTATCCTCGGAGGACCAAACACGCTCTTATCGCGTTGGTGGTGGCTTTCTATAGATAGAAGCAAGGAGGAATGGCTACCGTAAGGCCTCCCGAAGATGACACGTCCTTACAAGGCTTGATTTCCCATTCCTGATGCTGTCCCGAGCAATGAGGCGGCGAGGGGGGGGGGGGGGGGGGGGGGGGGGAAAAGACCCGACCCGGAAGAAAAAAAAACGGCTTTGTTTTGGGGGGGGAGAAAGGGTAAAGGGGGAAAAAGAGGAGGGTGGAAAGTGGAGGGGG